>JACEGR010002021.1:0-143428 GCA_014170235.1 Listronotus bonariensis
ACGTGAACCTACGTCTGACGCATACGCGGCTTAGTTTTTGACGTCACATTTACACGGTAAAAACTTCACTCAACCTGGTTTAATATTGTATATAAGTTACTATAGAGGCATACGTTTACGTGTTCGTAAACGAGATAGAAATGCTCTAAGTCTCTTACCTTAATTATCAAAAATAAATCAAGTAGGAAATTGAACAAATTTGACACATGCCAAATTTTGACACAAATAAAGCCAATCTGATTAGAAATACGCTTTACTCTACTTGATATGTCGATACGTTTAACAAATTGTTAGGAAATTACTAATGCCAAAATTAAAATTGTTAATATATCAATGTTGGCAGTGAGTGTCTCTGAAAGGTGCGGAAAAAAGCTACCACAGATTCCTGAGGCTAAAATACGACGATCAACATGCCTTAGTCCAAAAGTGGACGATTTCGGAGATACAGGGTGTCAAACATTTATCCTGGTTTTAGTTTTTTTAAAATAATTTTGTCGATAATTGGTGTATTGTCACAATATTTGGCTAGAAGGGGTTTTGGGAGGTGGAAAATACGAATTTGCCATCAATTTTACTGTAAACCCTAGGTATGTAAGTTTTGTATACAAATTGTTATTTTTCGGCATATTTTACATAAAAAGGCATACATGGTAAAAGTTGATTTAAGCAGCCGTTTTTGAGATATTAAGGATTTAAGATGGTTATATTTTAGAGTTTGAATCCTTAGTTGATTTTAGGCAGAAAAGTTTAAATAAATTTATGTTCTAAATGGCTTAATTTTGAGATACAGGGTGGTAAAATTATTTAAAAAAAAAAGGTATATAATATACTATTTCATACAGAAAACTTAATTAAAATACTGTCGTACAATGTTGTCCCTTATGCGCTGGGCTTCAGCTAGTAGGGGGTTAACTCTGTAAACCGGAGCGTCCACAGCATTATCTTCCTCTCCCATATTAAAAAGTGCCTCTTCAAAGGGCTCCTCGCCCAAATCAATATTATTAGCAATGCAAATATTGTGCAGGACACAACAAGCATTTACGATTTTTGAAGAGAACTCGGGAAGATAATGCAATGTACGCTCCTTACACAGGCAACGCCACCTACTTTTAAGGACACCATTGCACCTTTCAATAAGAGACCGGCACCTTCTATGGGCAATATTAAAATTGTCCTCTGCACTTTCAGGCACAGGTTCCGAATATGGTGTTATCGTCCAGGGTCTAAGGCTATATCCAGAATCCCCTAAAAATATATGTAATAAATGAAAGAATTGAAGTACCTAATTTTTGATTAAAGATCATGCATTCGATATATTATTATTAAAATAATAGTGAGTTTCCTCCTTTCTACTTATAAGTCTAAGTTAACCAGTTTTTTAAATTAAAAAGAAATAACTATATAAGTTAACTTTTAACTGGTAATAGTCATACATACAGGGTGGCCAGAAAGTCAACGATAATATTAAAATGGCTCGTAAAACAACTCATAAGTATTCCAAAAACGTAAAATGACCTCAGTAAAAAATCGATTGTTTTTGAGGTATTGGCACTTTTATATTTTTTTCACACTTTTGAATTACCCTGTATATCATTTGGTGATTCTTATAAAAGCTTCTGCTATTTCAGACAAAGGGTAAGTTTTTATAAAGAATAACTTTTTTCAAAATATCAAATATAAAAAAGTACAGTTAAGTCCATCCGTGGACACACTGAAGGTTTTTCGGAATAAACTTTTAGATTAAAGTTGGTCTTTAATTAATGATATGGGTATTTAGTGCCGCAAAACTAAAATTAAAATTTAAAAATAATCATTTTTTTAGATGTGACATTCAAAAAATGACAGGGGAAGACGATTTTAGCGAATTTCAAGTGCCATTATATCTCAAAAACCAACGATTTTTTACTAAGGTAATTTTATGTTTTTTGGATGCTTTTGAGCTGTTCTATTAATTATTTAATATTATCGTTGACTTACCGGACACCCTGTATACGTTTCTGAGATTAAAATAATTCCAGTAGGAGAGCTAGCTGTAAGGCTAGAAATTGGTATAGTGATGAGTCATAGCATGCTAAGTACGATAATCATTACCATGCGATAAGCATCAGCCATGCACTTCATTACTCTGTATATTTTTGAAAGTTAAAAAATAATAAAAGAAATCTTGGAGCTGTAAGATTGACATTTGATTTAGTTCATTTATAGTAAGGTTTGAAAAAAAACAGGCGTTTTCGATGAGCACAAGTACCTGCCGAACTGAAAGGTTTGGCTGATTTGGATGGCCATATTGCCAAAACTAATAAAGTTAGATCTACCTAATGTGGTATTTTCTTAAAGCTCTTTTTAAGATCTTTTTAATGGTTATATAATATACAGGGTGCCTTATTAAAAAAATCCAACCTGTATATTATCACCAGTATCACCGTTAAAAAGATCATTGAAATATTTTTAAAAAACACCACATGACCCTTTTGTTCTAAATTTATTAATGACGTGTTATTTCTTACCTAACAAAAAATAGCCCTTATGATTATTTTGATGGAGATTTTCAAAAAATGTTGAGAGCCGGCTTTGACTCCAAATATATTTATCATTCGTTGACCCTGGATATTTTGCGTTTACATTTAAAATTTTTAGGTTCCTATCACAAACCTAAAAATGAAAAAAATGATAATAAACCATTAGGGAGCTTAAATTTACAACTTAATTTTAATGTTATTAAAAATGAAAGGATTCTTTTAGGTAATTTTATTCCAAAAAGTTGTTAAATTTACTAGGTAAGTAATAATATTACTAGTAAGTACTTAATGAGAATAATGAATTAAAATCTGAATTATACCGACGACAGGCATATAGGGTTCGGCAACGATACGATACGATTTTACAAAAAAATGGATATATAACACAGTTACGCGGGCACCTGATAATTGAAAACTATCTTTGATTATCTATATAATAAAAGATTTAAAGAATATAACTTGTGGTGTCATTAAAACAAAGTTAAAATCTACAAGGTTAGAGAAGCAGAAAATATTCAAACTACAGTTGGTTTTCACTTTTTATTTATACTAGCCCTTTAAAAGTTAAAATAGGAAATTAAAAGTAATTTTGGTATCTTCAGCTGTTTGTAAACCGTGCAATTTTCATTTTTTGATTCCAAACTATTAACTTTAGGTTTGCGGATATGATGCGGGAAATAAGAATCAGATGATTTCTAAACGACTACACTTCGTACTATATGTACCAGACAATGAACTAAAGCAAAATATTAACTAGTCATTTCATCTTACTCAGTGACATTTTAGTTATCACATTTATATATCTCACATTTGCTTTTATACAAGAATAAAAGAAACTACATTTTAAAGACAAAATGACCAATGGAATTTTTGTTTAGGTGGATCCATCGCAGATTGAATCCTTATACAGACTGTCCACGGATGGAGTTAACAAGAGGACAACGGCACCAAAAGTTTCATTTTTCGAAAAAAGTCAATTCTTCATAAAAATTTTTGCTTTAAAAAAATAGGATTTACGAAAAGAAAATGTTGATTTTGTATACAAAGTTCGCAAAAACTTAAAAACATGATTTTTTTCCAAGAGTAAACGATCTGTATTTTGTGCCTAAAAATGCAAAATAAAAGTAGTTTACTCTTGTAGATAAATCATGTTTTTAAGTTTTTGCGAACCCTGTATACGAAATCAACATTTTCTCGTACTTCCCTTTTTTTTACAAGTAAAAGTTTAAATGAAGAATGAGTTTTATTAGAAAAATTAAATTTTTGGTTGAGTCTGTAGGTTGTATCATGCGATGGTTTGAATTAATAAGGAGAGTCTCAGAGTCCTAATCCCGTTTTTGGCATAGTTATTTTAAATGCTTTAAGTCGGCTGTCCATGAGAGCGGTTTTCCGCTCGCGGATGATAAATTCAGCGTTGTGATTGGTTAGTGCAAATTTAAAATGCTTTTCCCGCCAATCACAACGCTGAATTATTATCCGCGAGCGGAAAACCGCTCTCATGGACAGTAGGTTTTATACGGTACCTATGGAAAATGTTAAACTTCAGAATCATACAGTAAGGCGCCTTTACAAAGGATGTGCAATGGTGAAAATTTCAAATTTTTGGTTACGTATATGTAGTGCGGTAATGCATTACTTACTAACTGAACATTTAAACAGTGACATCCCTTCCTACACACATAAGCATGTTCAGGATAATTTGGATTATTTGTGGGAGGGGATGAATTGTAACATGCGTGCAATCGAGGCAGCCCACAACACCAGGGATGCCATAATCTGCATAAAAACTAAAAAAAATATTAGTAAGATTAGATAGATATTTTAATTTGTATAATGTTTTTTTTTTAACTAGGGTTCTTCTATTCTTTTCTAAAGTAAAAATTGGGAATAAAAACAGTAATTCTGGTATTAAAGGGATTAAGAAATACTTTCTCATTTAAAATGTTCTTGTGTTTTGATCATTATGCTTAACGAAACAATAATCTTGCAATGCAAACATTTGTGCAATGATAAATGTATGTTTTAATAAGTATACACGTTTTTTTTTTAAATACTTATTAGAAAACCTGTATATTTTTTTAAAACAATTTAAGACTGGCAATTGCCTTGCAGCAACGCCATAAACAAAGCAGTATCCAAATAATTTAAGAAATAAATAAACCATACTTCTGGGGTCTTTATTTAAAATGTGTGCTCCCGGGAACACGCTTATTCTTTTTGGTCGCTCAGGGAACGTCGGCGCTCGTAAAAATCGTGAATCGGTTTATTTGAAAACAAGTGCACACGGATGTGTGCGTGATTTTAAAAAAATCACATATTTACTGGCAACACTGCATGCAACAAATTCTGACTTCGAAGTGACTAGGGGCACGTTGATGTGCCGCGATTATTTTTTACCGGACACGTGTATGATGTCACTACTGTCTACTATCCTTATTTTTACTATATTCTCCTATCTTTTGCACTAAATTCCTGATATAACACTAAATTGGCACACAGAATTTCATTTTACATTAAAAAACCTTTTTAAAACCTGTTTTTTACTGATTATAAGCCTTTCTTTCTTAATATAATAAAGGGTTTGCTTTAAATCAAGTCGCCATGTTTGAAACCACTATACACATAGGTGTATGCAAGGTTGCAGCGTTTTGGGCGTAAAAAATTAGAATTTAATAAAAAAACGTGTAAAATAACTAAAAAGAGGTTTTTTAAGGATGCTCATAAAATATTGTATGCCAATTTAGTGTTATATCAAGAATTTTGTGCAAAAAGAAGGCGGAATATAGCCAAATTAAGGATAGTTTGAATTTATACTTTAATGATGAATAATGGCACGCTCAGTAGTGACGTCATACACGTGTCCGGTAAAAATAATCGCGGCACATCAACGTGCCCCTAGTCACTTCGTTTTGATTTTTGCATGACATTTTGCTAAGCATTTAAGGTTAGGTGATTAATGTTTAATGTGGGTGGTCTGTAATTATTTCTAATTTGGTCTGTGTTTATTTAATTAGTATTTATTATTTTATTAATTATTATATGGAAAATCCAAATGCTTACGCCCGAACATGGGAATATTAAAACACCGACCTTTTACACATCACTTAGGTTAGAAAATAAAAGCATGTCAAGCAACGTAAAATAAACAGAACCAATAAAATAGCACAAAATGAAAATAAAATAGAGAAAAATTTACTAGAAAGTGTTTCTGCAGGCAAGAAGAAAACTCTATTCTTCTTGGTCAATTAGTGTTGTTTAATGCACGAAACCACTTTCTTGGGAATACAATAATTGATAATTTTATTTACAAAAAGGGCAGATCACGCCGGAGCCATTACGGCCATCCAAAAACGTTTTTAAAAGGGACCTGTCAAAACGGTGAGAAAAATCAGCTGATCTCTAAGAAGCACTGAAAACTTAAACAGTGTTAAACAAGCAACAATCTTTCTAAAAATCCCAAAAATACTTCGAAATGAAAAAAAAATAGGAACAGAAACTTCTGATGAAACGTGGCAACATAATATGGTTGCTACAAGGTGTTATGGTCAATCCGAATAGTTAGGAAGTAGGATACGTTCGTGACAGTTACTCGATGAAATTAGATTATTGATTTTTAACCGGCGTGCTTTAAAGTATGCGTAATTAAGCCGAATAAGTAGCATAAAATTATGACGTTTTTGTTTTTTAATGCTACAGTATAAATTAAGTAGGAATTTAAAAAATAATTTTCGGATCAAATGCAAAAACCCGCATTCCGATCCATCCAGCTCTAAAAGTTCCGAACTTTTATGCTTCTTAGCCTGGACTATGGATATTCTTGGAGTTCTTAAGTTAGTATGGCATTAACTGGGTTTTAATATATGTTTCCATTACTTTTGTATGCAAAGTTAACAACAATAAAAAATATTTTTAACTCGATTTCAGGAGACTATTAACTTTCTTTTCCAGAGAATACTCTGATATTTAATATTTTTACTAAAAAAATTAAAAAGAGCAGAGCAAACCAACGTAAATGCACAAATATTAATTTTTTTATAATTTTGTTCACTAATTTGTTCTATGTGGCAATGCCAATATTCCGCTATGAGAAACCAATGCCAATTTTACCCTATAGTCCAAGAGCTCGTGAACGACAGACCTTTGTTATTTTGTAAGCTATAAGTATATCAGTGAATTCTCCCAACATAGGTAGAAGCAGTGGCAGTGTATGAAGTTGGAATCATAGTGGCTTTGGCAGGTACCAGGTAACAAACGTTAATAAATTGAGACTTTTGTCATTTTGTAAAGGTTAAATTTTATATACAATGTGTCCTAGTATAGGTGTGGGGGACACGAAACAAAAATTTTTGAATTTAAAAACATAATTTTGGAAAAACTGGTCGCATTGTCCAAAGATTGTAAATACCAAATTTTACTCCAATTGGTTTTAGTTAGCCAGTTATAACTAAAAATATGAAAAATGCCTACAAGCTTACTACTTTTCTTTTTTAAATAGAACAAAATTATAAAAGTAAATGTTGTAGAGAATTAAATTTTATGTCAAAATTTAAAGTAGATACATGAGAGTAAAAATAATGTAAATGTCATTTTTTACTAACTTATTGCATCTTAAACAATGGGAAAGAGGACGCAAAAAAAATCATAATTTTTAATATTATTTTAAAATTTGCTGCCCTAAGTTAAGTATTTTAAAAGTATATAAAAAATATATTTTTTTACTGTATTACTGTATTTCCTTAATTTTAAATTTTACATAAAATTTAATTTCTTACAATATTTACTTATACAATTTTGTCTTATTTTTAAAAATAAATGTACTTTACTCTTGGTCATTTTTATATTTTTAGTTATTTATAACCCGTTCTATATATTACCAATCGGAGCAACATTTTAAATTGATCAGTTTTGTACCATGCAAAAAGTTTTCCCAAAAGGACGTTTTAAAATTCAAAAATTTTTGGTCCATTTGTCCTTTTGTATCACCTATCCTGGGACACAATGTATGTTACTTGGGTACCTATTAGAAGATATTTCCCCAGTTGCCAGACAGTTTTGACCCCTTGGCAGGAAAACCTGTGGAAGCCAAATGGCCCGAAGAAAACCATATTTCTGTTGTTTAACAAGATATAACAAAAATTCTTTAATAAAAGTTGTAGAGTTTCCGAATAGGTATGTTTTAAACATATTTTAATGTATACAGAGTTTCCCAAAAAGAGAGGACAATCTCTAGGGTCAGTTTTTTAATGTGTTTGAGACTCTGTATACATAAAAATATTTTTAGGACATGCCTAGTTGGAAACCCTACAACTTTTATTGAATATTTTTTATATCTTGTTAAATATTAGAAATATTTGACTGCCTCAAACTATTAGGCCACTTCAAAATGTCTGTCTTGACTTAATCTAAATCTAATCTAATATATTATATAAAATGCTAATGTACGTTCGTGTGTCCACGATTTTCGCTATCATCCGCAACTCCGATCGACTTCCCGTCGGGGTTACAAATACCCCTTGGTCTCCCATTGTGAGTAAGGCAGTTTGGTCGGGGTGGGTGGTTGTGGGTGGCAAAAATGTAAAATATGTGTAGTGGCGCCATCTGTTGTCGAGTAGTTGAACTTCATTCAGAACAACGGTTATTTGGGTCTCATATAAACTCCCGAGCGAAGCCGGGAATCATAGCTAGTTGACTATAAATATTATTTCTGTATCCCAGAACTAACAAATTTAGACAACCGGGGCATTATCAAGGTGTCTATCGATCTGAAGCGGCTATGACAAGTCTTAACGAAGACGAAACACGTGTCGCCGTCTTGGTCGGGCCCGGGGTATTCCATTTTCTTTTGGAGACTCCGTAATTTTTAAACAACCAACCATGGTAGCCGAATTCTTAAAGGTTATTATTTATTTATTTATTTTTACAGTCATTAATGAGCCATATGCCCAAAGAACTTTACCTTTTATTAATGTATTTATATGAAGGCTCAAGAACCATTCACTTTTATATATATATATATATATATATATATATATATATATATATATATAAATTAGTTCTGGGAATCAAAAAGGATATTTATGGTAAATCGGGGCGTCATCAAGGTGTTTTCGACCTGAAGCGGCTATGACAAGTCTTAACGAAGACGAAACACGTGTCGCCATCTTGGTCGGGCCCGGGGTATTCTATTTTCTTTTGGAGACTCCGTAATTTTTAAACCACCAACCATGGTAGCCGAATTCCTACAGGTTATTATTTATTTATTTATTTTTACTGTCATTAATGAACCATATGCCCAAAGAACTTTACCTTTTATTAATGTATATATATACCAAGATGTCAAGCCTTACCTCGCCAGTAAATTATAAAACCTTTTATATATATATTATACTCGTGTCAAAATGTACGATTGTGTGTATTGACCCTACTACTACTTTCTAGTAAAATGCTTAGATAAGACCAGCGCAGAATGGTTAAATAGCATAATACCAACTTTGAAGCCCTGGGAGGGACCGGTGTTAAAAGCACTTACAGGTAATGACAATCCGAAACCTGTTGCCTGTTAAGAGAATCCTAAAAAGGTTATCAATAAGCAAAAAAGGTCCTATGCCTCCAGAATATAAAATCAATAACTTCACCTAATACAAAATGGCGGTGCTTTAAAAATTAACTAAATACCTGATTTGGATGGCCATATTTCTAAAACTTATACGGTTAAATGTACTAAATATGGTATTTTCTTAAAGCTCCTTTAAAGATCATTTTAATGGTAATATAATATGCTGCTTCATTAAAAATAATATACTTTTTTTCTACCCTGTATATGATCACAAGTATTACCATTAATAAGATCTTTAACACAGCTTTAAGGAAACATTACATTAGGTACATCTAGCTTTATTATAGAAAATATGACCATCTAAATTAGGTATTTAGGTAATTTTGAAGTACCGCCATTTTGTATTAGGCGAAGGTATTGACTTTGTCTTCGAGGGTTCTTTAAAATGATGTGCCACAAGATCCCTATTACGAGGGTGCAGGCAAGGCAATGGCAGGCCCCGAGCCCTACTGTGATATTCCGTCATGCCAAGTAAGGTCATCTGTTAGATCATGGATCATGAGGGACTCCCAAGATCGGTGGATAAGAACACCAGGACAGCATCAGGCAAAAAATTTATAAAAGCATACTTGTCGAAATTTACGAAAAACCTTCTGAATTACAAACGGATGGCAGTAAGAATTATAGTGGGTCAAGTAACAAGTCACTGCAGACTGAATAAACACCTAAAAACAATAGGCCTTGCAGAAGAAAACCTATGCAGGTTCTGCCAGGAAGAAGAAGAAACCGCAGAATACATATGGTGCTATTGCCAAGCCCTTTGTCGTTTGCGGTTTGCAAGGCTAGGTGAGGAAAAACCTAAAGCAGCAACATTTACCAAGCAGCCAATTTTAAGATTGTGGAATCTGATTAAAAAGACCGGCTTGGACAGAGTGGTCCAACATATGGATATATATACATATATATATATATATATATATATATATATATATATATATATATATATATATATATATATATATATATATATATATATATATATATATATATATATATATATATATATATTTATATATATATTTATATACATATATATATAAATTAAAAAAAAGTAAATTGTATAAGTTGGTTTTTTTTTATACAGGGTGTTAAACTTTAAAAATAAAATCTGGTTTTTAATAATATTTTAAATATACCTTATTAGATTTTAACAAAATTTAGTTGTAATATTTGTCAAAATAAGAAGTTAATTTAGGTCTTATCTAATTTTATTTAATGAGACCAGTGGCGGCGTTGAAGGCATTCTAGCTAATATTATTAACAATAAAAATGTACGCCACTAACTTTTTGTAACTTTTATATAGGGTGTAATTAAATTAATGATTGAAAATACCTGATATGATTCCATACAAACATATGTCCTAAACCTCTTAATTTTTAAGCTACAGGGTGTTTTAATAAAAATATCGTTTTCTTAATATAACTTTAAAACTGTTTAAAATACTTTTATAAAATTTAACATGCACAATGGCTTTAAATACTCTCACAGCTGGCAGTCGTCATTCTGGTTTGTCTAACAAGTGGCGTTGCGCGCTAACTCTTTCACTTTATCGCGGTTACCTCGTGCAACCCTAATTTGCGACCATTTTTTCATAGGCAGCCGTTTATTATCATATTACCAGAAATAGCTTTAATTTAATATAAAGAACATGCGTATACGTTATGAACGTAGTAAATACACCAAAATATTACGTGGCTGCCAAGTAGTTGCGGCCGAGTGTACAGCGGCACTAGGGTGGATGAAAAAATCGACTATTTTTATTTTGACTTCTGCCACTAAAAAATTGGTTCCTAGTTACCGCCAGAGAATACTTTAAAAACGATAAGCTTTTAATTTTAATAAAAAGATCCTCCGCCTTACAGTTTTGCATCTATTTTCAGTCCCATATAAACAATCTTACCATTCGTTAATTATACCTCAGAACTCTAAAAGAGTTTTTTTTTATAAAAACTGAATGCCTTACAAAAGAACCTCTTTGTTAAATCTAAACACAAAAAGATATTTCAGGTAAAAGGTTGTAACTTTGTAACTTACTTTAAAAACCATAAGAGACCTTTTTTTGTTTTTGAGAGTTTAATTTTTGATAGAAATAGTATCAATTTATTAATAATTATACTTCGGCAGTTTTAAATTGGCCCGGGAGGATAATCCCCTGGGGTAAAAAACATTTCCACCGGAGAAACGTACAAATTTACACGAAATTAAATTTGGGGTGGTCAAATTTGAAGTATAAATGAGATGTAAAAGTCGTTGTTTCTTTGGTTTTGCTTTTAATTTTGTTTGGCGGTATTTTTTTGTAACAGGATGCCTCCGGGAATATGAAAGTTACCCCAAAAAATATTTCTTAATTCAACACTGTTTCTTACTAAGCTACAAAAATCAAAACAAAAAAGATATACTATTTTAAATTTTTCAATCCTCGACCTTAAATATTCTTTTACACTGTTTGAATTATCAAAAAAGTATAAATGACCTCTTTTGGAGAACTTTCAATTTCTTACGACAAACTCTTTTAGAATTGGGTGATGATTAACGAGTGGTAAAATATAATTTTATTTTGTTTCAGACTGAAATTTTTTTTTATGTCAGAAATTAATTTTTTTTGCCCACCCTACTACGGCACCTCGGCTGCTCGGTCCGTTAATTCACCCCCAAGCAGAACACCGCGTGCCGTTGCCCAAAATCGACAACGGCCCGGTCACCCATCCAAGTTATGGTCGCCCACTTCACTGCTTAACTCCGGTGATCGCGACTATTATTAACCTAAACCAAAAGTGTCTTACTGTAGGATCAGCGTTAAAACTAAAAATAAATATGTATTTATATACAGGGTGATCAAATTTAAGTAGTCAATATTGCTTACTTTGTTGTTATGACAGAGGTGAGGTCAGTTAAATTTTAAAGCTAGTTGTATTTTTAATTGACTTTAAAAAGGAGGAGGTTCTCAATTAGCCTGTAAGTGTTTTTTGTGTCTATATTACGCAATTACTCCGGCGTGTGTGGACCGATTTTAAAAAGTTTTTTTTATTTGAAAGAATGCACTTATGCGGTGGTCCCATTAAAATATAAGTCTGGATAGCAAGGAAGAAAGGTACTAGACCTATTTTTGCAAAAAAAAAATACCTCTTTTTCTAGATGCCATTTCGGATCGATTAAGCTGTTAACCATATGTTTAGGAGACTGTAAGTATTTTTGCAGGAAATCAACCCCTCGGCTAAATTATTAAAATACGGGATCATTCATCAACCCCTTTTTTATTAAAACTTTTATAATTAGTCAAAATCTTAATCTTTGATCAGATTTTTAATTCTTACACCTAAAGAAATTAATATTTTTATATTTAAATTTAAGTTTTTTTACTTATTAGGAACTTGAATATTCATTTTTTTTTGTGGAGTTAACCTAAGATGAACTAATTTTAAAATAAAAATAAATACATTTTGTAACACTATGGTATATTTTACATTACAAGGTGTTTATTTAGGCCAATATAATATTAATGCATTTATAAAATATTGTTTTCTAAATTTTTACAATTAAATAGTAATCTTTTTACACCAAATTTATTTCAAAAAAGGAATGCCTAAACCAAAAATAAAAAAATTAATGTATAACCTTAGACAATATAAATTTAATAATATACACTTTAAAAATAATAAATATGTTTATAATTACACAAAACGTAGGTTGAACATTAAAATAAAATAAAAATCCTTTGAATCACCTACAAAGCAAACAACTTATAAATTATTCCTTTAAAACAAATTTATTTAAAAAGTCAATGCTGCCCTTAATGAGCACTAGTAAACGATCTGTAAACTGATCAATAAAAATTAACTTTACAAAATAAAAATGGGACAAAAACAAATCTCTCCTTACCTGTTACCTCTGATTAATATAAACAAGGAAATACAGTGACCGCCAGAGTTAGCCACATACTAAAAAAATTAAATTAATTAAAAAGATCTTTAGTACTCACCTTTGCCTATTCAGTAACCTAAAAATAAATAATGTTAGCCGGCTCTTGGATGTCTGTTGGGGAGATAATTAATAAACATTCAATTAGAATATTAAATCGTGTTTATAAAATGCAATTTAGATGTGTTCCTTAAAGGTGCTATGAATCAGAATTAAAGTTAATTAGGGTCTAACCTTATTAATAGTAAAATAATTTCGGACTTTCATTGTCTTTATTTTAAATATTTACAGAACGATTTTATTTATGCCTATGTTTCAATTGTAAAGATCAGTTTTCCGTCTGTTGAGCACGTCTAAATTTTAGTTCACACTTGAAAACGGGGAAGGAAAGGGCTGTCCGAAACGTCGTGTAAGGATAAAAAAGATCTAGAAAATCCAAAACTCTTTTACTGTCAATATTTAAAATATATATATTTTTTTAATTTCTAATGGTTTTATTAGATTTATTGTATTATAAATTAAAATAATAAAAAAAAACTTTAATAAAAAGGTATATTATTTTTTATAAAAATAGAATTTGACAAATGTTGATTGTTTTACTTTGGTATATTGTCCTATAAATTCTTAAGTACAAAAATTACGTGGGTATCGAAAAAAGTAAGAAAAGCAGCTTATTAACGCGGAACTTAAATATTGAACGAATAACGCTGTAAGGTCCAAGTGTTGGCCACTAGTAAGAGTGGTAAAGTCAAAGTATGCATTTTTAAATAATAGTTAACAATCGTATTTTTGGTTAATTGGTAAAATATTTTGTTTTAAATAGGAATACCCTGTTTGTTATATACCTATACGTATAAATCTCTATGTTTGAGTGCAATAGAACAGTTTTAGCATATACAGGGTGTGACAGAATTTTGCTGAAAAAAATTAGGAAAAGGTAACATAAGAAAATATAAAGAAAAGTTTATATGAACATGAGTCCGCATAATTTTAGTTCTTAAGATACAGAGTTTTAAAATGAAAAACAAAAAACCTAAAAATTTCAATTACAACTATTTTAGTAAAAATTGTTTTACTAAATATAAATAATATTTTAAATAAGTTTTTATTGTTGTGTTCATATATTTGCTAATAAAAAATTATAAAACCACATTTTTACACGAGTAAGTTTTCGCAATGCTCTTTTTATGATTTAAAAATATGTAATTAGGTGAACTTTATTTTAGTTTTTCTCTTAAATTAAACAAGATGCAGAAAACAAATTACGAAGCATAAAAGTAGTATATTTATTTACCTAATTAAGAGGAAGCACAAAAATTTTACATACATTTACCGGACAGTGGCGTATCCTTTTTATGTTAGAAATATTCCTTTTATTGCCGCTCAAGATGCCATTGGACTTGTTAAATGTAAATAAGTTATTAATAAATTATCCCTTAATGTTATAAATCACATTGCCAAATTTAAACAACAAAAAACATTGGATAAAGTGCAGTATGTCCCAGTAAGGGTGTTACAAGATAACAAATGGACCATTTTTGATTTTTAAAACAAGATTTTGAAAAAACTGTTTGCATTGTTGAAATATGAAAAAATACTCCGATTGGTATTATTCAGGGCAAGTTTTAACTTCAAATATAAAAAGGCTTAAAAGTTACCCACTCCTAATTTTAAAAACGGAACAAAATTAAATAAGGAAATGTTATAGAGAATTGAATTTTGCACCAAAATTTAAAGTTAAAGCTTTAAATTAAAAAAAAAAGAAAAGTATTATCCATTTTTTACATTGGGGCATCACAACTTAATATTGGGCAAAATTTAAAACAAAATTCATTTATTTTACATGTTAGTTGCAAAATTCGCTACCATAAGGCAAGTATTTTATAAAGTTTTATTGCAAAATGTAAAAATTGACAAAAATATATATTTTTTAACCATTGCATTTTAAATTTAAAATTTTGTTATATTGTTAAAAATAGAGGTACATTACTCTTAGTCATTTTTTCATATTTTTAGTTATAACTCGCCCTATATTACTAGAATACAATTTTATATTTATTAGTTTTGGACTATGCAACCAGTTTTCCCAATAAGACGTTGAAAAATTCTTAATTTTCTTGTTTCTTTGTCTTCTTGTAACACCTATCCTGGAACACACTGTAGATTAAAAAATAAACACATGTTTTTATACCAGTTTAACACCCTGTATCTTGGGAATGAGGAATTTGCGGATCCGTGCTTATTATTATTTTTTTTCATATTTCCAATAGTAGATTCCGCCCTTAAATTTTCTTGACAACATTTTGTAACACCCTGTACAGGGTGGTCGTTTATATTTTGAACGGGGTTTACACGCTTTATTGTGTTTATCTGATTTCATTATTAAATAATTTTGTTTATTTTTTGTTAGTAAAGTTTTAACCACTTCAATTTGTTTAACTAAAGAAATAAAAACAAAAACATGTAGCTCCATTTTTTTACAATAAAATATT
Source organism: Listronotus bonariensis (assembly GCA_014170235.1). Lineage (NCBI taxonomy): Eukaryota > Metazoa > Arthropoda > Insecta > Coleoptera > Curculionidae > Listronotus > Listronotus bonariensis. The sequence goes on from JACEGR010002021.1 coordinate 15,547, forward strand.
TATTATTTTAGGCAATTTCTTTATTTTAACCAAATCAAATAACAGAAAGGCCATATTTAGAGAAAAAAATGAAACCAAAGCCGCCCATGTTAAATTGTCTATGAATCAGAGCGGCTGACTTTTCCGGGATTTAGAGCGATTTTCTGCGACAACTGGTGGTCCAAACAAAGACAAAGTATATATTTTTGAAAACAGAAAAATAAACCTTTTCCAATAAACCTATTATATACATCGAGTTCCATTTAAAATAACAAAGTCGATGCTTATTTATTACTTTGCGATTATCATTTGTTTATTTTTTTAGTAAATCCCGACGGTTCCTATAGCACCCTGAAACTTTTGTATTTAAAATATTTTTCTATCTCAAACAATAAAGGAGGAAGAACCCGTTTAAAATATAGACGAATACCCTGGACACTACATTAGAAATATTACTCATTAACAAAAATTATCAAGTTTTTTCTGTTTTTATTTTTAAGTTTCTTTCTCCTCATCCTTCTGAAACTGTCTAAAATGCAACAAAATAAAATGAAATTATGTCCGCAAATGCTTTCTTTCGAGATACTGGGTGTTAAGATACAGGGTGTTAAACTTTAAAAATAAAATCTGGTTTTTAATAATATTTTAAATACACCTTATGCGATTTTAACAAAATTTAGTTGTAATATTTGTCAAAATAAGAAGTTAATTTAGGTCTTATCTAATTTTATTTAATGAGACCAGTGGCGGCGTTGGGGGCATTCTAGCTAGTATTATTAACAATAAAAATGTACGCCACTAACTTTTTTGTAACTTTTATATAGGGTGTAATTAAATTAATGATTGAAAATACCGGATATGATTCCATACAAACATATGTCCTAAACCTCTTAATTTTTAAGCTACAGGGTGTTTTAATAAAAATATCGTTTTCTTAATATAACTTTAAAACTCTTTAAGAGGAGGGTCAAATGAAAATCGTCTTGCAGGATCTCGCGCGAGGATAATTTTTTCAAAAAATATCAAAGCTTTTTGGGTTTTAAGGTTAATAATCAATAAATAAAACTTTAGGCTCGGACGTCAGCTATTTTTTATTCCTTAATATTGTTAAATAACGGAGTTATTAACAAATGAAATAATAACAATTTTTAAATTTTTTGACACAGAATCCAATAAGATATAGCTCAAGTCCAAGACAATATTACAGTGATAATATTTACGAAATTTGGACCCAAAAAAACTTTTATTTTGGACAAAAATTAGAATCTAGTGAAATTTTAATCATATGGTAGGATTTTTCGGCCATTTTGAGGACGCACCTAACGTGGTTAGGCAACATGTAAATCATTAGAATGTTCAGTACCTATCTTCCAGGGGGCGGCACGGTAGATCTATACAGATATCTGTAACGTTCCTTGGAAGAGTTAAAAATAATTTAAAATCGACGTGACATATACAGTGTCCCAAACAAAATCTTGCTTCCTTATATTTTATTTGTTTTGATTGTAGTGTACTTTTTTGCGTAACACAAAAAAAATATATATATGATTACAATAGGATATGTACCTTTTGCTTATTTTTCCTTTATGATTTGATGTCTGCGATTATTGCACAAATAAATCTTAAAATGAAAGTTAAACAGAGATGTAGTATTACGATATGACATGAAATTTTAACAATTAGGAAAACTTTGAAAAAATTTTTTGATTTAAACTGTGAATACTTAAAACAATTAGGCTTTATTTATAGTTTGACGTTTCCGTTTGCCGCTTGACATTTGCACTTCTCAGATGAAACAACGACGTTCCATCTAGTAATTTATACATTTTGTTAACCGTTTTTGCTTTCCGTTTGACATCAACTTCTTAACTTTTTCTGCTTGAAATTTGTTAATACCCAATCACATCTTAGGATGTTATCACGTGGTTTAACAGCTATTTGCATTTTTTTATAACCCCACTTTTATTCACAATTTGTATTTGTATATATTTTTCTTGTTCATAGTTCTGTACAAAGTATTTTACTTAATTTATTATCTAAATAGTCTTTATGCAACATAAAAACTTTTATTTTCCTTAACCTCAAAATAACTCGTATAAATTCACAGATATGCATCGGTATCAGTAGTGCAGCAATGAAATAGACTTCATATAACCCTTTTAAAATCCATTTTAGGGGAGGGTCCTTTCGACGAGTCTATAGAAGCGGCGCATTAACCCAGCCTGTCAATTTTTGACATGTTTCGGGTGTCGAACTGGGCAAACGCGTCACTTTTTTGTCGGGCAAGTTTACCACACACATGGTTTCACGTGCAATTTTTTAAAATTATGCCCAACAATGAAAACCCTTAAATCTTATAAAAATCATAATTTATTATTCATTAAGTAGGTATACCAGAAAATGGCCAATTAAATTAATCTAAAATTAATTTAAAATAATACTCCCTGTAGAACTAACCTGCCCCTATAGGTAGTTCGGCGTAGTTGTTTCTGAACTTTGTCGAGAAAAAAGTAATAGCAACTGGTCTTGGTTGTTGGGTGCTTGTGCAACTGAAGTAACCAGAACTTTTTATGGGGGCGGGTAGCTCTACAGGGAGTATTATCTTAACTTTTAATTAATTTTATATTCATTTACTTGGATATTTTCTGGTATTTTTAGTAAATAATAAATTGTAATTTTAATAAAATTTAAGCGTAGTATTTGATTTTACCCCAACTTTGTTTCGACCACCGAAAAACAATTTTTATAAGCTTTCCGGAGAGGTGCCACATAAGGGGTGTTACGATTTAAGATTTCTAAGTGCCATTGTAAGTTTTAAAAAACGCACCCTGTATTATAAAGGCTGACTAGCAGGGGATAAAACTTCCCTTTAAAAAATAATTATATATCTACAACCATACTTTTTCAAAAATTTTGTTTTTACATATTTATTGATTACTTGTTGACAAACAAATGTGATATTTAACCCCTAGGTGGTGTAATTCCGCTTAAGGAATAATGTTTTTAAATCATGTTCTTAATTGTTTTTTTTTTGTAAGTTTTGGAGCGTTGGACAAGTCAGCATACAAAAACTTCTAAGAATTTTTTTCGCCCCAATTAACAAAAGGTATTTTTTTATACTGGGTTAGTAAAAAGTACCGCAACTTTTAAATATCTATCTAAATTTAGCGCAAAACTGGAAAATCTGGCAATAGTGACAGTATCACTGTTTAATTCTATTTGCCCGGAAACCCTTAAATGCCAAAATTTGTACATACAGTTTTAGTGGTTTTAGAGATATTTAAGTGCATCTGAACTTTTACCTAAAATGTGGTGTTGTCATATCTTAGCAGTTAGTAAAAATGGAATTTTAAGAATTTGTGGACTTATTAAATTTAGCCTGTGCAATTTATTGCAATAAAAAGAATTGGGGTATTCCATTTAAAAAAACAAGAGATACGTGTAGCAAAAGACCGGGAAATCTGGCAACGGTGTCGATATTACTATTAAATTCCTCATGCCCGATACCTTCCAGATACCAAATTTGGTAAATGTAGCTTTAGTGGTTTTAAAGATATTTAAGAGTTGCAGTACTTTTTACTAACCCAGTATATTTAAACTTTTAATATACAGGGTGTTCGGAAAGGTGGGGTCAAAAATAAAAGAGATGATAGAGTGAGCCAAAATAGTGTTAGTACTTCATATAACAAAAAAGTTCTATCGCGCTTCGTTAGGGAGTTATTGACCTTCAAAGTTGATGTAAAAAAACTTATTTCAATTATAACTTTTGAACTGTTGCCACAGTATTAATGATATTTGGGCTAATAAATAACCTCATTTTATGCTTTTTTAATAAGTAAACGGCGGTTCAGTGAGTCGGAATTATACAGGGTGCGACGACTTTTTTCATTTAATGTATGCATTTTTAACACTGGTGACAAATCCGACATTTTCCTTTGACCGCTTAATTCCTTTATCATTTTTGTACAAAAAAGGTATACCTTATTTAAATCGGTATCTTGGACCGTTTTTTTATAAAATTGCATTTTAGTATCAGACATACTAGCATTTTTTAAATAATAAAAAATTCAATTTTTTAAAATATTGTAAAATTCTTAAAACCAGTTTTTAACTATAATATAAAGTTTAAAGGGCTCAAAAACACCGTTTTTAATAATTTTACCACATTTTAATAATTTTATCATAAAAATTTAATTTTTTATTACATATACAAAATGCTGATGTGTCTGGATCGAGGTCTGGATTTAAAATGCTATTTTATGAAAATCAATAAAAGTATACCTTTTTGTACAAAAATAATAAAGGAATTAAACGGTCAAAGCAAAATGTCAAATTTGTCACCAGTGTTAAAAATGCATACATTGAATTAAAAAAATAATAATAATCTTTATTGTATACACAGACTCACATACAAAAGTGGAAAGTACCGCCAGGCGTATTTTAATAACCGTCAATGAAAACTTACTAACTAAAAAATATACAAACAAAACTAGAGATATACAAACTAGAACAAATTATACATATATACCTACAACAGTAACATGAAAAAAAATCGTCGCACCGTGTATAATTCAGACATACTGAACAGCTGTTTACCTATGGACAGAAGCATTATGAGGTTATTTAGTAGCCCAAATATTATTGGTACTGTGGCAACAGTTCAAAAGTTATAATTGAAATAAGCCCGATAGAACTTTTCTTTTTATATGAAGTATGTACTAAATTATTTTGGCTCACTTTATCACCCTAAAAAACAAATTAAAACAAGTCTTGTCTTGATGCAGCTTTATTATATTATGAATAAAGAATATTTCTATTGTTTACTTATAAATATTATTGTTATATTGTATCTTGGAGCAGAACTAGCCTAACTACAAAATTAATCATTTTTACTTTTTAAAAAGAATTATAAAAAAGAAATCCAAAAACATTCTAATATAATATCTTTTTAATACATACTGCAGTTAGGCCATTTCTGGCTTAAAGCGACGATAACATATGCATGGAAAAGTTAAATGTATACAGGGTGTCACAATTGATGCATTAGCATTGTTATCTCGGTAATTATAAGAGATAAAGAGCTGGCTAAATTAAGGCAAAATTGCGCATCCTAATCCTGAATAATCGGGCGAAGAGAAATTTGAAATTCCGGTTACTTCCAGAGATATCTGAAAAAAACGAAAAATTCAATTACCCATTTTATATTTGAAGGCTTTTTTAGTAATTATTTGATAAATACTGCATCTTTCTGAGGCACTTTTATGCTCTTTCAAGAAGATCGTTTTTATTTTTCTGGTACGATGTTTCGTTTTTTAGCTACCATCATCCTAGTCATCAAATATATAAAAAATGAAGTTGACGATGGTAGCTAAAAAAGAAACGTCGTATCGGAAAAATTAAAACATTTTCTTGATAGCATAAAAAAGTGCCTTAAGAAAGTGCAATTGGTTTTTCAAAATAATTACTAACAGGACCTTAAAAATAAAATAAATAACTTAATTTTTTTTCCGGATATCTCCGGAAGTAACCGCCTTCGTCCAGTTATACAGCAATAGGATGCGCAACTTTGCCTAATTTAACCAACTCTCTATCTCTTATAATTACCGAGATAGCAATGCTAATGCATTGAATTTATAACACCCTGTATACATCATGCCCGCCGATATACATCCAATTGAGTTTCTATGTGGTGAGCTGTAACAGGTTAGCATTAGACAAAAAATCACCCACTTTATATTGAGGAAAATACCTAGTAAGAAACTTTAGTTACTGACTTTATAAACCAATGGATTACATTTTTTGTTCAGATGTTTTTCTCAACTTAAAGTGAGTAAAGTATACTGTCCCAATTTATACATTTTTATGTATATGTCCTTTTATAGGTAAGTCAGTAACTTAAATGTCATTAAAAAAAAAAAAAATTAGTTCTGCTCTTAAAGGGTGATTTCTAAACTATAAGCATAAACTTGGTAAATTGAAGACCTTAACATCAAAAGAGTCTAATTGCCAAAAATACCATAAAATGAGATTTTTGCTTTAAAAAGTTCTATATGCAATGCCGAACGATATTAAGGGGGTTCTATATGCCATAGATAAAAACCCACTTCTAAAAGGTAGGAATATTCATAGCGTATTTGATGTGCTAATATTGAATTCATTAAATGTTTTTTACGTATAACTTTTAAATACCTAAATGGCACATAGACCCTTTTGAATTTAAGGTCTTCTAATAACTCCTAAAGACAAACAATGACTAATGATAAAAAAAGTTAGTAAAATATATTTCCTAAGGAAGATATTTAATTATTTTAAATAAAAAGAACAATAATTCTGAGCACAAATAGTAACCATTAATAAAAAAATAATTGTGGAGTATGTTTTGTCTCAACTCTGGTGCAGACAGCACTAAATCTGTTCCGAACATCTACAAATAGTAATAAACCAGTATTTTTTCCAATAATTCCTGCCATTCCAGAATGCACATTGTAGTTGGTACCATAAGACCTTTAGACCATGAACAATCAAGGAATACTGCTATACATGGTACATTGTCAGAACAAACCTGATTCATTTTCATTGCCTTTTCTTTTTCTCTAACAACTGCTTTTTCCATAGATCTTTATGGTGAGGCTACCCATTTCTAAAACATATATTTACAGGGTGCTTTAGTGATGATACCTACATATTAAATGATTGAGTAAGCAATTTTGGGTTTGGCAGTGGAACTTTGTTTTATTATGCTACAAAACTCATTTTTGAAATCAATAGTAGTGTGTTAGTTATTGACATGGCTCTGATAAAAAACAACAAGTACGATTTTTAACTGGTATACCTAAATGTTGGTTAAAATAATTAAAATTAGGTTTTTATCTAGCCAAACTAAATTAAAAATTTCAGAAGCAAAAATAAATATTAAATAACAAAATTTGAATTATTAGTCCCATAGATCATAAATACCTATTTTTTGGGCAGAAAAAAATAGAATTTGAAATAGTTTTTAACGATTATACTATCATTCTAATACAAGGCTTCATATTTAAAACAAATAGGGTCATACAGACACTTTCACTGAACATGATGTTAAGAATTTGATCTAAAATTTGTAGCTTTAAGATCTTTTACATTTTAAAGGCTCCTCAGTTAATTTAGAAGCTTATTTTAAAGGATAATTCTACTACTACCGTGCAAAGGCAAAAGAGTCTAATCGCAAAATCGGTCATTTCATGTTTTTACATTGTTTTAACGTGCAACAAGAGTTTAACATTTTGATATTTAAACAGTGTGGAAGGTTTAAAGTTAATACATTGTCAAAACAGTGTAATATCAAAATGGACAAAACGAATGTCGATTTTCTCCCAACTGTTTTTTTGGGATTAGATTGTTTTGCCTTTGTACAGTAGAATTGAAGGGTATGCCGGAACAATGTTCTAACCGACAGTCTGGTCTTAAGTTGGATTTCCATAAAAAATAGTTGTTTATATCCATACACATAAGCCCCCACCGTTTCACGCAAATCTTTCACAGTTTTGTCCTTGAGGGGATGTCACCCATAATATCTCATAAAAGTGGGTCAATGTCCTAGTCAAGTCGAAAGCAGCGCTGGTAGCACACAGACGGCGATTAGCCCTCACAAAATTAATACCCTTAAATCATGTTAATTTTAACTGATGTTATTTGTTTGGGTATATGCCAAATATTTTTTATGGAAAACTAAAAATCAACCAGCTCATCACCTTTTTTCTATTATCAATAATAAATACACAATGACACTATTAGACAACAAACAATTTGACATGTAATGTCTAACGTTTTCACAATAGTTTTAAAAAATTTTTAACCTAAAGAATTGTTAATTTTAATTTTTTTTATTTTTATTTAATTCTGTCTTGACAACGATGACAGACTTGCCACCAAAACGTCGATTTTTTAATTTTTACTTATTCTCTTTTTCTTCTTAAATTCTAGTTTTTTTTTGGGTTTTCTTGAAGGTTTTTCTTTATTTTGCAAGTAAACAACCAGAGTGTTGTAGTTTTTTTTTATTAAAAAATATATAAATAGCGATTTTTTCGTTTTTTTCAAAACTAAACTTTTGGTGGTTAGAAAGTTATTCCAGCATACCCTTCAATTGAAGGGCTTATTGTAAAAACACGATAGGCTACACAGCCACAGAAATCTGGTTCAGACTCTAATTTATATAATTGTTAATATGATTAGTGACAATAAAAAAGTTTTTAGTATTATCCTTAGAGTTTATTAACTCATAAAAAAGTATTTAAGTGTATTTTAAATAAAAGTTGATTTAACACATTTGAAATTAAACTTAAAAATCTAATTACTTCATAATTTGTGAATGTGGCTTTTCCTGTTTTTACAATAAGCCCTTCAATTGTATGAATTATTATTACCCAAGAAAATAATACCAGTTTGGCAACTCCTGAATATACCAAATTCTGCTTTAAAAAACTTTTTAATGATTTAACCAACCTTGTACCACTTGGTTTCAATATACTTATAAAACATGCTAATAGTAAATACCAGGGCCGTATTAACTGTTTGAGGCGCCCTAGGCTAGAATTTCCGGAGCGCCTATTTTCCACCAAAAAATTTTTGAAGAGCAAAAAAAAAAGAAAAAGTTCTTTCCCTCCTTTTCGCGCCTATTTCATTCCAAAGCACCTTAATTACAGAGAAATTCGTCACCAAAAATCCTCACCCGACCTGAACTTTGTTAAAAACTCCCCTGTCTAGCACCTATTACTCCCCTGTCTGGCGCCTATTTTTTCATGGCACCCAAGGCTGTAGCCTAGTCAGCCTAATGGTTAATACGGCACTGATAAATACTCTATTATTAACTACTTTTCACTTCTCTCTCTTTACACGATAGAGTGTCATTATCACATTTCCTTAGTTGCCCTGTAAAAAACGTTTTTATAAATAATTTATTTACCTTTTTACTTTATTAAATTTGCCTGATATGCTATGCTTTTTCTTTGAAGTTCTGATTTTTTCAACTGACTGGGAAAATTATATAGTCATGGAATAGATCCCCTTTTAGGTACTTTATTTCCATGCACATCTATTTCATAATCACTAAGAAGTGTTTCTCTCAAATGAATCCATATTTTGGGATCATAAAATCAAAAACCTCTTTTTTAACCATGTAGGCATGCTTTTCTTAAGCTGAGATCTTTAATGGGTAATCTAAAATATGTAGGTTTTTTAATGATTATCATTCTCTTGATAAAAATAAAAGATCTAATCACCATTACTTAGTTAAACATAAAATGTTAATATACTCTAAACAATGTGCGTTTTGGTGGTGCCTACCTGTGGAATTTTGTAGTTACGCCGTTTTGCCAGCTTGCAGTAAAATTTCTAGCTACACATGAGTGAACCAGATTTACCAACCAATAATAAAATTCAAAAATTTTAATCACAAAACACTTTCAAACACCTTTCAAATTCAACTGCTTTTCTTTTTTCCTTTTGTTTTGCAGCAATAAGCCCTAACCTAGCTTTATGCTTTATCCTTCTCTACCCGTCTTTCTCGTACTCTCGTCAGTTTAATGTTGATCGTTGGGGACGAACTTTCGCACCGAGTGTAATTGCATCCTTTATTATGTTTATACGATAAAAAAGAACACCGATATGTATTACTAGTTTAAAAGTGTGAAACCGTACGACGCGAAAGTTGTTTATAAAATTCCAGATATACCTAAATAAAAATATTTTGATAGATGGCTTTTCTAAAATACTTCTTTCTGACTTTGCCGACAACAAAAATAGTTGGATTTTTTTCAAGCTACCTATGCAGTGTTGCCATTTTGATTAAGTAATTCATATTCGTAGAAAGTGTTTTGTGAAGAAATAATACAAAAAGTATCAAATTGTAAGTTTTTAGGCCTGCATATTGATAATAATTTGAAGTGGGAAACTCATTTTAATCAGGTGTGTAAACATCTGGCATCCTCTATTTTTGCCCTAAGAACGGTTTCTATAGAAATTAATGACACTAGAATATCCTTGGAGGTATATCATGCTTTGTTTGAGTCACATATTAGATACGGAATTATTTTTGGGGATATACAACCCTTGCCAGGTGTAATATAATATTTTTGCTGCAGAAGCGAGCAGTTAGACTTATATGTAAAGCAGACAGAAATGCGCACTGCAGACCGTTATTTAAATCTTTAAGAATCCTTACTTTGTATGACATGATTGTCTATGAGAGTGTCACCTTCTTACATGGGAAAAAATTGGAGAAACGGGGCGATATCCACAATTATCCTACCCGAATAAGGGAGGACTTAAACCTACCCCAATCTCACAATATGATTACCAAGAATAGTTTGCATCACTATGGAAAGTATTTGTACAATGCCATTCCTTTGAGCGTGAGGCAGCTTGATACCAAGCGTTTTAATAAACTTTTAAGGAGTGCTTTGATGGACAGTGCAAACTATTCTTTGGACGAATTTATTGAGAACACTATTCCCATTTTAAACGACTCAATGAGAATATAAACTGAATTTTAAAGGGATGTGTGTTATGATTGTGTTAGTATTGTTTTGCATAAGTTTAACACTTTTAACTTTAAATTTTAACTATTTTAAAATAATTGTTATTTATATTTTATATTTTAAATTTTGTATATTATATTTTATGTTTCACATTTTATATTTTGTATTTGTACTTTATATTTTACATTTTACATTTACATTTTACATTTTACATTTTATATTTTATATTTTGTATGTTGTATTTTATATTTTAAAGTACACCATTGTGTATGTAGTGTTTTTAAGTGTAAAGTTTGCTGTTTTTATTTCTGTTAAAACTCTGAAGATTTTATTTATTTATTTATTTGTTTTTAAATGTATGACAATTTTAAACTTGATGTTATTCTTTTTGTCTACTACCACTTTTGTAACTAGTTTTTTTTAAGTATGTACAGTTTGTATATTTAATATATTATTCGTCTTGCTGGGAAAATTAGGATTAGTGCTACTTATAGGTGTCCTTGTAATAGTTATAAGGAAATAATATTGTACAGCTGTTGGCTTTTTCAATAAATTTTGATTGATTGATTGATCGTGTTTTAAATTGAGTGGTTTACATTTTAGGGACACAAAACACATTTTTGCCAAAATGTGTTTATTTATAATATTTATAAGGGTAATTTTCTAGAAACCGGCGGCAACTCCGATTTTGACGAAATTTGGTATACGGGGGTTTTTAGGGCGCTGATCACGAATCTGAAAGAATTATTTGGCGGAGACGTTTCGTTCTCGAGATATTCATCATCAAAGTTCAAATTTGAACTCTGCTTATTTTTACTATATTCCCCTTCTTTTGCACACAATTCTTGATTTAAAGCTAAAGTGTCACACAATATTTGATTTTTACCTTTAAAACCCCGTTTTTCTACGTTTTTACATTATTTTTGCATTAAATTGCGTGGCTTTTCTTTGATAATGCGGCCACCATACATATACATAGGACTTCATGGCACACTGGGATTAAAATGATTCAAAGTATAGGTATGCAATTTAATGCAATAATAATGTAAAATACGTAAAAAAACGGGGTTTTAAAAGGTGAAAATCAAATATTGTGTGCCACTTTAGCTTTAAATCAAGAATTATCAAGAATTTTGTGCATAAAGAGGGGGAATATGGTAAAAATAAGGTTAGTTCAAATACCAACTTTGATGATGGATATCTCGAGAACGAAACGTTTCCGCCAAATAATTCTTTCAGATTCGTGATCAGCGCCCCAAAAAGTTGCCACCGGTTTCTAGAAAATTACCTTTATAAGTTGGGTACGATAAATTCGATTTTAAAAAAGTCACATTCTCTGTCGAAAAAAAAACAATACAATTCGCTCTCATGGACAGCCGGCTGTCCATGAGAGCGGTTTTTCGCTCGCGGATGATTATTCAGCGTTGTAATTGGATAGTGTAAATGCTTTTTCCGCAAATCACAACGCTGAATTATCATCCGCGAGCGAAAAACCGCTCTCATCGACAGCCTGCTTAAAGTAGCCACATTTTAAAGCCTGATTTATAGTTTCAGTAACGTAAGACTTAAGACTTCAGCTTTAAGACGTAAGAAGTAAGCAGTAATGACAAGTCAATTTATAGTTCCTTAATTTAAAGTATCTCCTTACGGTTTTTTAGGTTATGAATATTGTTGTTGTCATTTTTAAAAATGTATTTTATAAAATATAATTTAGGTAGATTGGCTCTTTGCTGTTTACAAAAGACATTAACGACAACAAAAATAAAATTTAATGTAAAATGGCCCATAAATAACCAAAAATGTAAACATTACGCTGCCGATTATCGGCGAAAACGACCGATGTCAACCAGTCTAACAGTCGGGACAGAGTCTTTAATGTTTATTTTTTTATGTTTATTAGATTTAAAAAGTAGAGGTGGACAACTGCCCCCTCCCGCTTACATCTATCATCTGCATTCAAATCGGACAATTACAGTTAATATACGCTGAATCGTCCAAAATATCACTGCAAAATATTTAAACTGCGATTTTAAGAGCATCCGCCTTGGGCTTATATATACATACCTACATGGTAAAATTATTAGCTTGCCAACTTAAAAAGTATCCAAGTTGCCATTCTTTTTAAGAAATTTGTCAATTTTACCGAGTTTTCCGATTTTTCTTAGCGAAAAAGGTACCTAGCCCTCAGTCCCGGCTTTAAATTTTAAAACAAAAATTAAGCTTTTAAAACATCGGAAGTGGATTTATTTTTGCCCGACCTACAACCTACAACTATTTTTTCGAAAATTCCAAAAATATGTTTAGCGCGTGGGTCAGGGTAAAGGACTCTTGATTTTTGCAGCCCAGTATAACCATAAAATTTTACTAGATATTATTTATTTAGCAACTGTGTTAAAATTGGCCGATTATTTTTATATAAACTACACACCCGAGCATGGATTTCACAGTTTGAGGCTGTAAGTCTTCCTTAAACCCTCAATATGTTTTACGTTTAGTAAAAACAAAGTTTTTTTTTAATTAATACATCGCTAAATTGACAAATGTCCCATTGCTGAGAATTTTCAAAAATAAAGAACTTGGACGTTACGCCAAAATAAATCCACTCACGAAGTTTTAAAAGGACTGGGAACTATTCACATTCAGTCGTATGAATAAAGTGTAGCAAATGTTTTGGCTTTAACTTCGTCTCTTTTTTAAAGCTTCATTATTCATATGAGCCATTATAATTAATTATTATCTATTTTGCTCCCTGAGTATCAAAAATCATTTATGGGCTCTACAAAATAAAAGATTAAATTCACTTAGTTTCGCGCCATCTATCAGCAAATAGAAAAGGTACTGGTAAAAAAAAGAAATCGTTTTAACGTTTAAATAAATTTCAATTATAGTATTTGTAGCGCCCTCTATTCAAAGTAGATTTTCAAAAATAACTCGAATATGTAACGGTTTTATATGTGCAATTTTTGACAATTTGACCGCGGTCTTAAGATACTTTTATAAAATTTAACATGCACAATGGCTTTAAATACTCTCACAGCTGGCAGTCGTCATTCCGGTTTGTCTAACAAGTGGCGTTGCGCGCTAACTCTTTCACTTTATCGCGGTTACCTCGTGCAACCCTAATTTGCGACCATTTTTTTCATAGGCAGCCGTTTATTATCATATTACCAGAAATAGCTTTAATTTAATGTAAAGAACATGCGTATACGTTATGAACGTAGTAAATACACCAAAATATTATGTGGCTGCCAAGTAGTTGCGGCCGAGTGTACAGCGGCACTAGGGTGGGTGAAAAAAATCGACTATTTTTATTTTGACTTCTGCCACTAAAAAATTGGTTCCTAGTTACCGCCAGAAAATACTTTAAAAACGATAAGCTTTTAATTTTAATAAAAAGATCCTCCGCCTTACAGTTTTGCATCTATTTTCAGTCCCATATAAACAATCTTACCATTCGTTAATTATACCTCAGAACTCTAAAAGAGTTTTTTTTTATAAAAACTGAATGCCTTATAAAAGAACCTCTTTGTTAAATCTAAACACAAAAAAGATATTTCAGGTAAAAGGTTGTAACTTTGTAACTTACTTTAAAAACCATAAGAGACCTTTTTTTGTTTTTGAGAGTTTAATTTTTGATAGAAATAGTATCAATTATTAATAATTATACTTCGGCAGTTTTAAATTGGCCCGGGAGGATAATCCCCTGGGGTAAAAAACATTTCCACCGGAGAAACGTACAAATTTACACGAAATTAAATTTGGGGTGGTCAAATTTGAAGTATAAATGAGATGTAAAAGTCGTTGTTTTGTTTGGTTTTGCTTTTAATTTTGTTTGGCGGTATTTTTTTGTAACAGGATGCCTCCGGGAATATGAAAGTTACCCCAAAAAATATTTCTTAATTCAACACTGTTTCTTACTAAGCTACAAAAATCAAAACAAAAAAGATATACTATTTTAAATTTTTCAATCCTCGACCTTAAATATTCTTTTACACTGTTTGAATTATCAAAAAAGTATAAATGACCTCTTTTGGAGAACTTTCAATTTCTTACGACAAACTCTTTTAGAATTGGGTGATGATTAACGAGTGGTAAAATATAATTTTATTTTGTTTCAGACTGAAATTTTTTTTTATGTCAGAAATTAATTTTTTTTTGCCCACCCTACTACGGCACCTCGGCTGCTCGGTCCGTTAATTCACCCCAAGCAGAACACCGCGTGCCGTTGCCCAAAATCGACAACGGCCCGGTCACCCATCCAAGTTATGGTCGCCCACTTCACTGCTTAACTCCGGTGATCGCGACTATTATTAACCTAAACCAAAAGTGTCTTACTGTAGGATCAGCGTTAAAACTAAAAATAAATATGTATTTATATACAGGGTGATCAAATTTAAGTAGTCAATATTGCTTACTTTGTTGTTATGACAGAGGTGAGGTCAGTTAAATTTTAAAGCTAGTTGTATTTTTAATTGACTTTAAAAAGGAGGAGGTTCTCAATTAGCCTGTAAGTGTTTTTGTGTCTATATTACGCAATTACTCCGGCGTGTGTGGACCGATTTTAAAAAGTTTTTTTTTATTTGAAAGAATGCACTTATGCGGTGGTCCCATTAAAATATAAGTCTGGATAGCAAGGAAGAAAGGTACTAGACCTATTTTTGCAAAAAAAAATACCTCTTTTTCTAGATGCCATTTCGGATCGATTAAGCTGTTAACCATATGTTTAGGAGACTGTAAGTATTTTTTGCAGGAAATCAACCCTCGGCTAAATTATTAAAATACGGGATCATTCATCAACCCCTTTTTTATTAAAACTTTTATAATTAGTCAAAATCTTAATCTTTGATCAGATTTTTAATTCTTACACCTAAAGAAATTAATATTTTTATATTTAAATTTAAGTTTTTTTTACTTATTAGGAACTTGAATATTCATTTTTTTTTGTGGAGTTAACCTAAGATGAACTAATTTTAAAATAAAAATAAATACATTTTGTAACACTATGGTATATTTTACATTACAAGGTGTTTATTTAGGCCAATATAATATTAATGCATTTATAAAATATTGTTTTCTAAATTTTTACAATTAAATAGTAATCTTTTTACACCAAATTTATTTCAAAAAAGGAATGCCTAAACCAAAAATAAAAAAATTAATGTATAACCTTAGACAATATAAATTTATTAATATACACTTTAAAAATAATAAATATGTTTATAATTACACAAAACGTAGGTTGAACATTAAAATAAAATAAAAATCCTTTGAATCACCTACAAAGCAAACAACTTATAAATTATTCCTTTAAAACAAATTTATTTAAAAAGTCAATGCTGCCCTTAATGAGCACTAGTAAACGATCTGTAAACTGATCAATAAAAATTAACTTTACAAAATAAAAATGGGACAAAAACAAATCTCTCCTTACCTGTTACCTCTGATTAATATAAACAAGGAAATACAGTGACCGCCAGAGTTAGACACATACTAAAAAAATTAAATTAATTAAAAAGATCTTTAGTACTCACCTTTGCCTATACAGTAACCTAAAAATAAATAATGTTATCCGGCTCTTGGATGTCTGTTGGGGAGATAATAAACATTCAATTAAAATATTAAATCGTGTTTATAAAATGCAATTTAGATGTGTTCCTTAAAGGTGTTATGGATCAGAATTAAAGTTAATTAGGGTCTAACTTTATTAATAGTAAAATAATTTCGGACTTTCATTGTCTTTATTTTAAATATTTACACAACGATTTTATTTATGCCTTTGTTTCAATTGTAAAGATCAGTTTTCAGTCTATTGACACGTGTAAATTTTAGTTCACACTGGAAAACGGAGAAGGAAAGGGCTGTCCGAAACGTCGTGTAAGGATAAAAAAGATCTAGAAAATCCAAAACTCTTTTACTGTCAATATTTAAAATATATATATTTTTTTAATTTCTAATGGTTTTATTAGATTTATTGTATTATAAATTAAAATAATAAAAAAAACTTTAATAAAAAGGTATATTATTTTTTATAAAAATAGAATTTGACAAATGTTGATTGTTTTACTTTGGTATATTGTCCTATAAATTCTTAAGTACAAAAATACCGTGGGTATCGAAAAAAGTAAGAAAAGCAGCTTATTAACGCGGAACTTAAATATTGAACGAATAACGCTGTAAGGTCCAAGTGTTGGCCACTAGTAAGAGTGGTAAAGTCAAAGTATGCATTTTTTAAATAATAGTTAACAATCGTATTTTTGGTTTATTGGTAAAATATTTTGTTTTAAATAGGAATACCCTGTTTGTTATATACCTATACGTATAAATCTCTATGTCTAAGTGCAATAGAACAGTTTTAGCATATACAGGGTGTGACAGAATTTTGCTAAAAAAAATTAGGAAAAGATCTAACATAAGAAAATATAAAGAAAAGTTTATATGAACATTAGTCCGCATAATTTTAATCAAGAAAAACAAAAAAACTAAAAAATTTCAATTACAACTATTTTAGTAAAAATTGTTTTACTAAATATAAATAATATTTTAAATAAGTTTTTATTGTTGTGTTCATATATTTGCTAATAAAAAATTATAAAACCACATTTTTACACGAGTAAGTTTTCGCAATGCTCTTTTTATGATTTAAAAATATCTAATTAGGTGAACTTTATTTTAGTTTTTCTCTTAAATTAAACAAGATGCAGAAAACAAATTACGAAGCATAAAAGTAGTATATTTATTTACCTAATTAAGAGGAAGCACAAAAATTTTACATACATTTACCGGACAGTGGCGTACCCTTTTTATGTTAAAAATATTCCTTTTGTTGCCGCTTAAGATGCCATTGGACTTGTTAAATGTAAATAAGTTATTAATGAATTATCCCTTAATGTTATAAATCACATTGCCAAATTTAAACAACAAAAAACATTGGATAAAGTGCAGTATGTCCCAGTAAAGGTGTTACAATATAACAAATGGACCATTTTTGATTTTTAAAACAAGATTATGAAAAAACTGTTTGCATTGTTGAAATATGAAAAAATACTCCAATTGGTATTATTCAGGGCAAGTTTTAACTTCAAATATAAAAAGGCTTAAAAGTTACCCACTCCTAATTTTAAAAACGGAACAAAATTAAATAAGGAAATGTTGTAGAGAATTGAATTTTGTACCAAAATTTAAAGTTAAAGGTTTAAATTAAAAAAAAAAGAAAAGTATTGGACATTTTTTACATTGGGGCATTACAACTTAATATTGGGCAAAATTTAAAACAAAATTTATTTATTTTACATGTTAGTTGCAAAATTCGCTACCATAAGGCAAGTATTTTATAAAGTTTTATTGCAAAATGTAAAAATTGACAAAAATATATATTTTTTAACGATTGCATTTTAAATTTAAAATTTTGTTATATTGTTAAAAATAAAGGTACATTACTCTTAGTCATTTTTTCATATTTTTAGTTATAACTCGCCCTATATTACTAGAATACAATTTTATATTTATTAGTTTTGGACTATGCAACCAGTTTTCCCAATAAGACGTTGAAAAATTCTTAATTTTCTTGTTTCTTTGTCTTCTTGTAACACCTATCCTGGAACACACTGTAGATTAAAAAATAAACACATGTTTTTATACCAGTTTAACACCCTGTATCTTGGGAATGAGGAATTTGCGGATCCGTGCTTATTATTATTTTTTTCATATTTCCAATAGTAGATTCCGCCCTTAAATTTTCTTGACAACATTGTGTAACACCCTGTACAGAGTGGTCGTTTATATTTTGAACGGGGTTTACACGCTTTATTGTGTTTATCTGATTCCATTATTAAATAATTTTGTTTATTTTTTGTTAGTAAATTTTTAACCACTTCGATTTGTTTAACTAAAGAAATAAAAACAAAAACATGTAGCTCCATTTTTTTACAATAAAATATTTATTATTTTAGGCAATTTCTTTATTTTAACCAAATCAAATAACAGAAAGGCCATATTTAGAGAAAAAATAAAACCAAAGCCGCCCATGTTAAATTGTCTATGAATCAGAGCGGCTGACTTTTCCGGGATTTAGAGCGATTTTCTGCGACAACTGGTGGTCCAAACAAAGACAAAGTATATATTTTTGAAAACAGAAAAATAAACCCTTTCCAATAAACCTATTATATACATCGAGTTCCATTAAAAATAACAAAGTCGATGCTCATTTATTACTTTGCGATTATCATTTGTTTATTTTTTTAGTAAATCCTGACGGTTCCTATAGCACCCTGAAACTTTTGTATTTAAAATATTTTTCTATCTCAAACAATAAAGGAGGAAGAACTCGTTTAAAATATAAACGAATACCCTGGACACTACAATAGAAATATTACTCATTAACAAAAATTATCAAGTTTTTTCTGTTTTTATTTTTAAGTTGTTTCTTTCTCCTCATCCTTCTGAAACTGTATAAAATGCAACAAAATAAAATGAAATTATGTCCGCAAATGCTTTCTTTCGAGATACTGGGTGTTAAAGTTCTGGGATTTTTTTATCGTATCTCTCCTACTACTTCAGATATTTCCACAAAATTTGGTTTACTTTTTAATTCTTATACTTATATTACATTTTTGCTGTAAAAGTTAAAAAAAATCAGTTGCGTTCAAACACAATTTAAATTGTCTTTTTTGGAAAAAAAATTAGTAAGTCACTGGCTTTTCTTTGAATTAATATCAGTTTTTTAAATACCCAACTAGTTTTTTTCAGCAGTGGCGTAGCTAAGTGCAGTCGGTGTGTGCAGTCGCCTACGGCCTCGCGTCAGTTAATCGTTGATGATTTTGATATATATTTTTTTATTTTCATTTTTATTTTTCTATATTATTTAAAATTAGAAACCTTTTAGATGGCAAAGAAAATTATTTGTGTTTTTAAAAAAATATAAACGTTATTCATACAGGATCGATAAGAAAAATTTTAGGGGGTAATTTTTCAACGAAAAATAGGAATAAATCTTCATATAAATATATGTCCTAAACGTTCTACTTTTGAAACTACAGGGTATTACATTTTAGGAAAAGCAATTATTTTTTTACATTAACTTTTTACCAAAACAGATATTTTTGGAAAATTTAGGAGATGTCTTCTACGTACGGAAATATATTTTTTGACGTACAAGGTAAAATAATATTTATCAGTGTCGTCCGTGGGGGATTTACTGCAAATATTTTTTAGCAAGAAAATGGTACCGCACTGCATTTTCCTTAAAAAGAATATTCATTTATTAATATTTTTGATTCCCGACAAGTTTTGAACAAATTTGGTCATTTGACTATTCTATTATTTGATCTATGGTTTTTGCGTAAATAAAAATTATTTCTTGGAATGCTAAAATCACTATTTATTTGGTATAATATGGTAGCCAAGTTAAAATTACCTAGTTTGCATGAATTAAGAATTAAAACGTTGATGTACTGACCAATGTTTTGCATAGAAAATTAATGTTGATATAAATAATATGTAAAAAAGGGTGATTAGTTACTAAGGAAAATGATGTTAGTAATATTAAATGACATTGCCATGAAATGTTTTAATTTCATATAGGCAAAACCCTATATCGAATACAAAAAAATAAGAGATTTAAATTGTTTAAAATTATTAAAAAATGTAATAAAGTATGTTTTATTTTAGGGAGACGCAGCGGTACAATTTTTTTCCTGAAAAAATATTTATCGCATATACTTCACGGATAACACTGTTTTTTTCTTTGTACGTCAAAAAAATTTTTTGATGCGTCCCTTAAATTTCTTTAAAATATCTAAACTGGTATAATAGTAGGTAAGCTAGTAAACAACTTGTAATGTTAGGCCTGTAAAGCTAGAAATTTGTATAGTGATGAGTCATATCAATAAATAAATAAGTACGACAATCATCACCTGGCAAGCATCAGCCCTGCACATTACCCTGTATATTTTTAAAAGTTAAAACAAAAACTTTGCGCTGTAAGTTTGAAATTTTGCTAGGATTTAGTCTATTTATAGTAAGGTTTAAAAAAATGACACGCGTTTTCAATAAGCACAAGTACCTGCCAGGAGAACTAAAAGGTGTGGTATACAAAGCATACTTTGAATGACCCCCTTTTATTTTTTTACAAATAAATTTAACTTTGGGATCTAAAATTGATGCAAAAATACTATATTTTAAAGTAAAATTGACAGATATAAAAGATGGCGGCTGGACGCCATATTTTTAAAACTACTATAGTTAGATGTATGGTCTTTTCTTAAACCTCTTTTAAAAATCTTTTTAACAGTGATACTGGTGATAATATACAGGGTGGAAAAAATTATATATATTTTATAAATAAGGCACCCTGTATAATATTTTACTATTAAAAAGTATTTTAAGAAAACACCACATTAGTTACATTTAACTTTATTAATTTTGAAAAAATGACCATCCAAATCAGGTTATGCGTAATTTTTAAAGTAACGTCATTTTGTATTAGGTGAAAGTAATGACTTCATATTTTAGGGTTATAAAGTACTCGTCAAGAACTTTAAAATGATGTGCCCTTTTTCATTTTATTTTATTTTTTTAAGATGGTGTCCAGCCGCCATCTTGAAATTTTCATTTGTAAATTTTACTCTAAAAAATAGTGCTTATGCATCAATTTTATATCCTAAAATTTAACTGTTTTAAATTAATCTGTAAAAAAATAAAAGACGGGGACACTAAAGATATGCACTGTATACAACACCTTTCAGGTCACCTGGCAGGTAATTGTGCTCAACGAAATCGCCTGTAATTTCTTTTTAAAACTTTACTATAAATAAACTAAATCCCCCATTTCAAGCTTACAGCGCCAATTTTTTAAATATTTTTTTAAACTTTCAAAAATATACAGGGTAATGATGGGCAATGCTAATGCTTGCCAGGTCATGACTGTCGTACTTAACATACTATGACTCA
The DNA here is from genome assembly GCA_014170235.1 of Listronotus bonariensis. Lineage (NCBI taxonomy): Eukaryota > Metazoa > Arthropoda > Insecta > Coleoptera > Curculionidae > Listronotus > Listronotus bonariensis. Next base: position 36,990 of record JACEGR010002021.1, read on the forward strand.
TAACTATACAAATTTCCAGTCTTACAGGCAAAACGTTACTCCCTAAAGGGCTCACTAGCTTTTGGACTATGAAAGTTATAATAAAAAAACAAATATTTTAAAAAAATTTAACACCCTGTATTTCCGATAATAAAAAATTTAGGACATATGTTCATAAATCGTTTTTTTCCTTATTTTATGATAAAAAATTACTCCTTAGAGTTTCTCAAAGAGTTTTTGCACACCCTGTATAAATAACATATCTATACTAATAAGACTAATTAACAAAATTTTAAACTTTAAATTAGCATAAAAGTGGCTAATAATAGAAAATAAGATTTAAGCGCTGATATATGTCTAATTAAAGACTTACATATAATATTTACAAGTACAAATGTAGGAAAAAGAGTTTTTCTAATTAAAAAGTCTAATTAGGAATAATGTCTTTTAAAGTTGATTTACGGACTTAGCAAGGCTTTGAAAAGGCAAAAAATAAAATCAGCAAATCTTAATGAAAAGTCTTTGATAGAAAAGTACTGTAGGTGCGTGCGGGCCAGGTCTTGACTAATATTTCTGGAGGAAATCACTCATGAATTTACTAATTAAGAATTATCCTTTGCTTGGCGATTTTCTAAAGAGTTTTTGGCATCTATCCCAAACTCCTTTTCCGGGACTGACCAACAATTAGGAACCAGCTGGATTTCGTAGGGGCTCGAAAAAACCTATCGCGGATTTTCAGAAGGAAAGCTTGTTACCTTGGAACGATAGAGCACTATCCCAGTTCCTGAGTACGGTTGTAGGCAGATTACGTACTCTGCGGACTATCCAGTACCTTAATTAACCCGACTAATTAAAAACCTTGTCACGATGTTTTCTTAATTTTTCAGACTTGTTCAGAAAAGAAAATTCTACCAAACACCATACTGGCGTTTGAAATAGAATGGCCAATTCACTATTGCTAGTCCCTCTTTTCACCTAGTTTGTGTATCGTCTAGGGTTTATTATAAGCGATTAACAGATTATTAGATGCCGAATTAAGATCTTGTTTTAAAGAATAAGAGTAAATCTTGCGCCCTTTAAATACAAATTTGATGATAAAAAAAAGGTCATCAGGTCAAAATTTGCGCTTTAGTTTGCGCTTCTTCCGATGTATAATTGGGACAAGACTACCAATTACAGATTAAAGAAGAGCAAAAAAGATGTTTAGGTACAAAATTTGCGCTTCTGTTCCTCAGGTTGCGCCCCTGCCGATTAATAACTGCGACTACTAAATAAAAATTTAAGAACAACAAAAACAAAAACAAAAATAATTTACCTTTACTTTATATACTGTGTAAGGTTTTCGCTCGCGGCCATCTTCTGCCAAACTTAAGTTCGGCCGTCGTTGTAGATTTTGTCTCCTTGACGTTTCGCCAGCGCGAGTGGTTGGCATTCTCAGAAGGTTCCTGGTAGAAAACTTGCGTACTACTGTGTCCCAGCGCGGCAGCATAGGCCAAGATCGTGTGACTAGGTAAGGTTGCGTCGTAAGCCTTGCAACATGGCGGACCATACGTCACATATGTATTTTGCTCATTATTTAATGAAGTTTTTAACAGTGTAGTTTGTGTTTTTTGTCAATATTAAAGAAATACTTTTAAATACTGTTAATTCCAGTTGTTACCGTAATTCCTTTATTTCCTATTAATAAATTATTTAACAATGATTATTCTAGCTGATTTTTAAATATTGTATATCGCGCTCTTTCGCCCTCAGTGCGGTACATATGTGACGTAATGAGGCAACCTTACCTAGTCAAACGATCTTGAGCATAGGTAGCTTGGCTGGGCGGGGCCTGTTCCGGTTGGTCATTGCGCAGTTGTTGTTCCTGCCGTGGTGCTATTTTTGTGGTTTTGAGAATTGGTATCCACGTTTTATTGATCTTTATTGATTCTTCTGTTTTGTTGAAGTTGTTGATATGGTAGTAGTAGGTCTGGCATGGTAGGATGAGGTATTAGCAAAAACCTGGGTATTTTCAAATTTTATGTGGTTGTCTATGCCTGAAAAAGTCTGCTCTGCTACGACTGATTTGACAGTCTGTCCCAGGCGGCAATTACCTTTATGTTCTTTAATTCTTGTGTTGATCTATCTTTTGATCGTTCCGATATATACACTGCCACATGTACACGGTATCCGGTAAACTCCTGGGCACGCCAGGGGTCCCTTTGGCCTTGGGCGATCTTAAACACTCTTTTACTTTTCTTGTAGGTTTGTATATAGTTTTAATATTAACCTTTGCTAGTAGGTGACCTATTCTATACGTTAACCTTGGAATGTATGGTAAGAAGGCTCTTGCCGTTGGTGGACTTTGCTCCTTGGTTTTGCGATTATCTTTTGGATGCATTGCTTTGTGTATTTTCTTCTTTGAGTATCCATTGGTCATAAGTGCGTTTTTAAGTGTGTTTATTGCAAGTTCATTGCACCAGGTTCGCAAATTCTTTTTGCCAGTTCTGTAAGCGTTTTGATGATACCAAACTTCTGGCAAGGATGGTCTTTATATAAGTCAGTATTTAGTCATCCAGAGAACGGAATCAGGCCAGTGATACATTTAAAAAAGACACTCTTTACATATGGGAATAGCAGAAAGACATTTTTTAGCTATAAAATGAAACATTGTGTGTTTTCATTTAAAAAAGTTAAGTTAGTGGTCGTGGCCTATTTTTGTGTGTATTTGGGTGCTATATCAGCAACAAGGTTTTGTTCTGTATAAAGCGAAATCGTTTTTTTTCTTTACAGCTTTCTTTTAACGTAAAAAAATAGACTTTTGGTGTTTTTGTTATTTTGACAACTTTTTATTTTCATGGTTACAAAGAGGTAAAACTGTAGTGTTTGTGTAATATCTGGATTACTCAATAAAAGTCTATTTTTTCCAGCACAAAACCCGTTTATTTTACATACTAATATAGATAACAACGAACGTATTTTATGTCATTTTGACACTGAAATATATTTACAACTACCTAAATTTTATGTACAAAGGTGGAAGGTGAAATCTGGCGCTCTAAGGCCACCACACTCCCTGGGGTCTAATTCTGACAAAATATTCTTTGACTTACCACTCAATATTTAAACGGTCTGGTGGCCTTCTAGCACGCTGAGGCCTTATACTTAAATTACAGTTTGATTCGCTAGAGTCTCTATGTGTAGGTATACTAGGCCTTTCCCTATTTGCATAATTACTTTGATATATTCATACTATTAGCTAAACTAAAGCCAAAGTCGTTATTTTTTTCTATTCCGCACTCTCGGATTTGATTAATATGGCGCTTCCATATTAGGGGTGTACCGATGACATTAACTAAATACGTATACGTACCAATTTTTTTGTGACTCTGCACTTGCTCCAAACTATGTGATTTGGTTTACGATAGTCCTTACAAATGACTAATTGTCCGACAGTAAGTCGTATTTTCCTTCTTCCCCCTCTGTTTCTAATTTGGCGCCTTTGAGCATTTTCTACATTTGAAATTACTAAATCCCTATTATTTTCGACGTTATTTTCACTCAGAGGACTAATTAAATTAAACCTGGTCCTGACAGAGCGACCTAATAATAATTTAGCCGGGCTTTCACCAGTTGAACAGTGCGCTGTGGTTCTATAATCAAACAAAAACTCCTGCAATTTAGTAGGCAAATCTTTGTCCCCCACAATTTTCTTTAGAAAATTCTTAACAGTTTTAACTGTATTTTCAGCGCATCCGTTTGTACTAGGATTAAAAGGGGCTATAGTTTTGTGTTCAATACCAAATTTGGCCAAAAAATTTTTAAACTCATTTGAAGAAAATGGAGATCCATTATCTGACACTATACACGTAGGTAAACCAAACTGCGCAAAAAGAGTAAAAAGCTTATCTATGGTGGTGGAAGATGCGGTACTCGGTACTAGATACACCTCTATCCATTTAGAATATGCATCCGTAACACATAAATACGTTTTGTTATTAAAAGGGCCTAAAAAGTCTAAATGTAATCTATCCCACGGGTTTTCAGGAAACTTCCATGGAATTAGTGGACATGATTCGGGACTAGCTTGATATTTTAAGCACGATTCACATGATTTACACAATTGCTCTATATCTTTATTAAGTGATGGCCACCAAACATAGCTACGCGCAAGTGACTTGGTTTTAACAATTCCCATATGCGCCTTATGCAGTTCTTTTAGTAAAAACGGTTGCATTAAAAGAGGAATAATGACTCTATGTCCCCACATTAAAACATTGTTTTCTATTGTTAATTCGTCTTTGTGCATAAAATATGTTTTAAATTTTTCTTCAACTTTGGAAGGCCATCCGTGTAAAACAAAATTAAAAATATGCTTTAAAATTTTATCGTTCGCCGTTTCCTTTTGTAAACTAGCAATATCTAACTTATGTTCTTGTTTTTCAATAAAATTTAAATATGTAAAGTCTTTTTCTAAATAAAAAGAATTTGATTCCGGCTGTTTTGCAGCTATTGGCAAGCGGGAAAAAAAATCTGAAACATTTTTTTCTGATTTAACATATTCAATATCGTAGACGTAGCCAGATAATAGCCAAGCATAACGCTGTAACCTGTTTGCAGCCATTTGCGGAATACCCTTTTTGTTTCCAAAAATAGCCAATAGTGGCTTACTATCTGTTACTAACGTAAATCTGCGGCCGAAAAGGTACTGGTGAAAACGCGTAACTCCAAAAACTAAACTAACCGCTTCCTTGTCAATTTGACTATACTTTTTTCTGTATCACTTAGAGTTCTGGAGGCAAAACAAATTGGCTTTTCTATACCGTTTGTAAATACGTGTGACAACACTGCTCCGACGCCGTACGGTGAAGCATCACACGCTAATTTTAATTTTAATTCAGGGTTGTAATGTACTAAAATATCGGGAGAAGCTATTAACTGTTTAAGATTTTTAAAGCTTTCTTCACAATCTTTCGACCAATTCCATACAGTGTCATTTTTTAAAAGCGCATATAACGGATACGCCAGTGTTGCCATGTTTGGGATAAATTTACGATAATAATTAATTAAGCCTAAAAATGATTGTAGTTGAGTTTTATCTTGTGGAGAAGGTGCATCTAAAATAGCATTTACTTTTTCTGGCGATTTTTTAAGACCATCTTTATTTAATATATATCCTAAATATGAGACGGATTCCTGAAAAAATACACATTTACTTTTTTTATTTTTAAGCCACATGTTTTTAATCTTAAAAATACCTCATTCAATCGCGACGCGTGTTCGTCCAAATGTTTTCCCGTAATTAACACATCGTCCTGAAAACAAACCACCCCCGATATGCCTTGTAAGACTCTTTCTATTATTCTTTGAAAGGCTGACGGCCCAATAGATATTCCAAAAGGTAAGCGATTGTAATAAAACAACCCTTTGTGAGTACTTATGGTTGTAAGCATTTTAGAATTTTCGGTAAGTAAAACTTGTTGGTACGCGTGCGATAAATCAACTTTTGAAAAGGTTTGCCCCCTGAAGTTGTGTAAACAAATCTTCAATGCGGGGAATCGGAAATCTGTCCACTTCGATTGCCTGATTTATTGTTATTTTATAATCACCACATAAACGCACGGTGCCATCACCCTTTAACACAGGTACAATCGGTGTACCCCAATTGCTGTAATCAACAGGAACTAAAATGTTTAATTTAACTAGTCTCTCCAATTCTTGTTCGACTTTATCTTTAAGCGCGTATGGAAGCGCCCGTGGTTTAAAAAATTTCGGTTGCGTACTTGGCTTAAGTTTAATTTCAATTTTTCCTTTACTAAAAGTACCTATACCATCTGAAAATACATCTTTATACTTTATTTCTAACTTTTTATAATTTCTTTTTCAGTGGTAACATATTTAATTTCTTGTATACCTAAATTAAATTTATACATAAAATCTCGACCCAAAAGTGGAGGTCCCCCATTGTTTACAACAAATACATCAACAGGGCATGTTTTATTGTTATAGGTAAAGTTAAGGGAGACTGTCCCTGCGGGATCTATTTTTTCTCCTGAATAACTGATTAACTTTGTTTTTGCAGAACGAAGTGGAAGATGTGAAAAATATTTATTATAAAAATATTTTGATATGGCTGTGACAGCACTACCACTATCTAATTCCATATCTAAAATTCTACCTTCTAAATTAACCTTCAGTTTAATAGGTAAATCTTGATTTACGGTCTCTAAGTTAAACATATGCAAAAAATTATCGCCATTGTCGTTGTTATCTCTAAAATTTTCATGTTCAAATTCCATAAAATAGGACCTTTTTTTATTCGCGTAGCGAGAGTTTTTGCATACGTTCGATAAATGACCCTTTTCTTGACAAATATTGCATGTATAATTACGATACCGACATATTTCAGCGGGGTGTCCTGGCTTTCCGCAAACCTGACAAATTGTTCTGTTTCTGCTCCCTTCCATGTCTCTACGTGGAGGTCGACTCGTACTGGCCTCTGAAAAACTGCTCCTACTGCTCGGCCCACTTTGACTACTATTGCTAAAACACTGTGACGATTCACCACCGCGCACTTTCCACTTTTGGTTTTCACTTGTACTAACACGATAAATTTGTGGCTCAGTTTTAATTTCTACGTCATTTAGGGTACTGCCGTAACAAGTCTTTGCAGCCTCAATGCCTTGGGCCATTTCTACCGCTTTGGAAAATGTAAGTGTCTTAGCATCTTCCTGAAGCAGTTTTTCGAAAATTCTGCCCTTCTTCATGCCAAATACAAATCTATCTCTAATGGCTTCGTTAAGAAATGTGCCAAATTGACAATTTGCAGATAGATGACGGACTCGGACAGCCCAATTATTTACTGTCTCTTCTGGGTACTGTTCAGCACTGTAAAATACCATTCTTTCTCCCCATATGCTAGTTTTCAAACCAAAATGCTGGTCTAATTTACTGATTATTTCACTATACAACACTTTTTCGGGATCTTCTGGCACTAATAAATCACTAAGAATGCTGTACGCATTTTCACTAAAGTTATTTAGCAATATGGCTCGCTTTATATCATCATCAGTGATTTTATTTATAATGAAAAATTGAATTAACTGTTTCTTGTATACGTCCCATTTATTAACGTTTGGGTCGAATTCACGCACAGTACCCATCGGTGGCGCGAAAACACCCGTAGCACTCGTACCTGTAACGGCCGTTTGAACCGCGTCATTTTTGCCCATGTTTAATTGTTTTTAAATTCACTAAAATAGTATGTAAACTTGCTTATTTAACCGTTTAATCCTCGTCGCCAATGTAATGTTTGTGTAATATCTGGATTACTCAATAAAAGTCTATTTTTTCCAGCACAAAACCCGTTTATTTTACATACTAATATAGATAACAACGAACGTATTTTATGTCATTTTGACACTGAAATATATTTACAACTACCTAAATTTTATGTACAAAGGTGGAAGGTGAAATCTGGCGCTCTAAGGCCACCACAAAAACAATTATAAATAAATATTTATACAATGTTCCAAAAAAACTAAAACAATAATAGTGTTAATTATTTGTACACTCTTTATAATAAAGAAATTAAATAGGTATTTTTGGGTAGCTTAAACTCTTAGCTAAAAAAGGTATGTTAAATGTCGATAAATTAAAGCGTTTTCGACAAAGACAAGTTTTTGTTTAGTCGGGACATCTAAAACATTTGGTTATTCTGTTGCAAATGGTACTAAAAAACTTAAAAACAAAAGATGTGTTTATGAATAAAAGATACTGTTGCAGCATTATAGAGGGTCCCATAATCTTCGATAATTAAAACTAGAAAATGCATAAAATAAGGGAAGCCTATGTGAAAGCGACAAACAAAATTATTAAATACGACCCTATTTAATCAAAATGTTGTTTTTCTCGAAAACTCTTTGCTTTATCGATATCGGACAGAAGTAACTTTTTTTAGCTTAGGGTTTAAGCTATTTTAAAATGGTATTTTTATACCTTTATTATACAGGGTGTAAAAATATAAATACTATTTTGTAAGAGTCCGCCCCTGGCAAACTAATGAAGGTAAATGTTTTACAAGGATTCCATTTTAAAGAGTCCTAACTGGTATTTATCATATTAAAAAATTATTTCAGTATACCAAGTAATATAAAAGATATTCACGAAAAATGATTTCCAGTGACGTCCTTTAATGGCACATTTCTCTGTAAATATGAACTTTAGAAACATATTGAATATGAAGTTGTCACATTATTTTTATGTGTTTTATATGAATTCGACAGATTATCCACATATTCTTGGACTCCTTGTATACGGCGGTAAAAACCATAAGCATTTTGAAGTAAATGAAGAAACGCTGCTTGCGAAGGGTTGAAATTTGCAGACCTTCTAATATTCAAATACATGGAAGGTGATCTTGAAAACATGCAACGAAAAATTTGCATTTCCTATTGTTCAGTTATAAAGAATGTATTGATCCAGACTGACCCAGCTGCTCGGGCGAGACCCGGAGTTAGAACTTCAAACTCGGCGATTGCGTGTAAAAATTTCACTTATGTGGTGTTTTTCCCAGTTTTTTTTTTTTGGATTTTAAACAGGTTATTGATTTTACTAAAGAAACACGAACTTGCTCGATAAACTTCTTCTATTAATCAACTGTAAAAATCGGTTTACAAAATTTGCAAAGACTATTTATAAGCCCTGTACAATGGTGGGGAGGCATGCGTAAATACATTTTATATATTTACAAATTCTACACTACATTATTATCCCCCAAAAAAAAAAATACAATTATTGCATTACACAAATTGCAATATCTAAATAAACACACTTTTTAAGTATATCTAATATCTATAATATACTTATTTATACAGTCAATATAAACATTAGGTCCTGAAAAATAATACAAATTTCCAATTATCATAATAAATCTTAATTAATACAAATGCTCAAAAATAAATCGAGATACATTACTTTACAAAAATCTATTTCTTAGAGCTTTATGTAAAAATATTAAACATTGACTTAATATTCAGTAAAAATAAACTATTTATATTTTAGCCTTGCTATTGGTTTAATTATTTGTTAAGGTCTATCTATACCTGGAGATGTCGTTAGGTTATCGCTATTAAAATCTTTTAAAAGCTTATTAGTATTTGAGAAAACATTATTATCTAAACTTTTTCCCTATTTTTAAATTCGCTATTTACATCTTTTTTACTTGTTTCTGGGACTTCAACTGAATCACTTTCAGAAACTTTCATTGTAGCCGTACTAGAAGCATGAATTGGAATATGTAAATAACATGAGGGAAAAAATATTTTTAAATATGATTACTATGTTTTTTTCCAAGTTTTCTGCAATTCTGGTACTTCTACTAAGTTAGTCCTATTTCCAATTTTCCTTAAAATTTTACCCTTAATAAAAGTAGGTTCGTTAATGTGTTTATCATTTTTAACTAACACTAATTTATTGATATTTAAATTCTACAATTTTTTAGGCCTACTATGTTCCACTTGTTTAATTTGCATATTTTCTACTCTTTTTTTACATTTGACTCCTGATTTTCATTGTTCAAATTCTTAAATTACGGCCAAACATACATATTGCTGGACTAACCCCTGTAGTGCGATGTGGAGTGACTCTGTAATCGAACAAAAATCTACAGAGAACCAAATTTAAACTTTCACCAGAAATGAAAGTACCTGCCTTTTTAAGCGCATATTTTACTGTTTTAACCGCATTTTCTGCAGCTCCATTGGAGGAAGTAGAATAAGGAGCACTAGTTATGTGTTCGATATTATTTTTGACAAGAAATTTTTAAATTAATATAAAACTAATTATCTACCGTTGTTAGAAAATATTAATTTAGGTAATTGAAAGGTGAAAAAATGTTCTTTACATTTAAATTGTTAAATTTGTACTAATGTTTGACATTTCAAAAACCTCTAACCATTTTTAGTATGCATCTAATATTACTAAATAATTTTTTTTATTTAACTCACAAAAATTTATATATAGCCTTTCCCCAGGCTAGTTTGGCCAAGGCCCAGAACAAATTTGTGCCTTTAGCGAGCTGTTAAAATTCCAAATACCAGCACTGCAACTTTTTACCATTTTTTAAATTTGAATATCTAACGTGGGGAACCAAACATATTCACGTGCTAAACTTTTTATTTTAAAAGTGTAAAAGTATGAGAATTATGTAACTCTTTTAAAACTTTAAGTTGCAAAAATTCAAAAATAACTAATCCAGGATTCCACATAACACAAATATCTCTAATGAAAAAATCGATTTTTTTTTTGTAAAAAACGGCTTAACCTTAGAATATTTCAGTGTTTTAGGCCACCCTTTGTTTAAAAATACCATTACCTTTTGTAACACGGGATCTAAAGCAGTATATTTTTTACCTTTTTAATATTTTAATTTAAATCTGGATTTTGAGAAAAATAACAATAATTAATATTTATGTGATCATCATTAGGTACGTCATTTTTTGTACGAAAGGCATGCGTAATAACCAATCAGCGCTATTATTTTTGCTTTTAATATGCTCTATTTCGTAATTGTAACCAGATAAAATAACTGGCCAACGTCTTTATCTGTTAGCTGAAAATTGAGGTATCGCCAAAAATTGTTAACAAAGGTCTATGATCAGTTAGTAGCCTAAATTTTTTAAGAGAATAGGTACTGATAAAATTTCAAAACCCCAAAAATCATCGATAAACCTACCGTTTATATTTGAAAATATTTTGCTCTGCTTCTGAAAGCGTTCTAGATGCAAATGCAATCAATTTTTCCTCACCAGAGAGAAATTTGTGGCTAAGAATTGCCCTGATACCTACAGCTGATGCATCTACAGTAAATGTAAGCTTCAAATCTGGATAAAAGCTCTATCACACTAAGTTGTCAGTTCCACTTAACTTTTTTTTAACAAATTATAAAGTGGACTTAAAACTGTAAACATATTAGGTATGAATCTACCGTAATAATTAATACTTCCAAGGTAGACTGCAATTCCTTAACATTTTTTTGGCTTGCTTGCATTATCTAAAGCTTTATTTTTTTGTTTTGAGGGGTGCAGGCCCTCTTTATCAATAATAAATATTCCTATTTTTTTAAACTTACCCATATTAAAATTTACTTTTAAACCTGAAATGCGTGAATGCCTTAAAATGGTTATAACCCATTTAAAATTTTCTGTGACATTTAATCTACAGCAGTTACTAATATATTATCCTGAGAAACTGTGACACCTGACAAAGAATTAAACAATGAATCCATAATTTTTTGAATTTAGCAGGTGCACATGGTATAGGTCGAGCTCTAATAAACTTGGGTGTACCATTGCTATTGTTTTAATAATTTTTTTCTACTCAATTATTAAATTAACCAAGTCCAGGTAAAAGAACTTCAGAAAATTCTTTAAATAATTCCATCATTAGTTTCTTTTAGATTAAAAAGAAAAACCAATATTATATTAATTTAAAAAATCACCATCAACAATAGGTGGACCCCCGTTATTCATTACAAAAATATTTAAGTTATTCATCTATTCTGATAATTTATTTCTAAATTTAAAGCACCCACATTCTTTACTTGCTGACCATCATAAAATGTAAAACGCTTGTTACTGTTTTGTAGTGGCAAAAACTTAAAGTTATTATAAAGTTCTAAAGAAAAGATGGAACTCCGCTACCAGAATCCATTTGAAATTTAACTAGCACATTCTCTAAAAGAATATTCACAAAAGGTTTTACAGGCAAATCAAAAAATGTTTTGTCGGCTATGTAAAATAAACAAAGATATTCTTTATCTTAATCAGTATTTTGAAAATCACTTTTATTAAAATCTAAATTATTATCTGTACTTTCTTGTAAATGCAAAATACCATTCTAATATTTATTTTTGTTTTCATTATATTGTCATTACATTGGCTCCAATAAGTATGGCGGCGTTATTTGTAAGTATGTACCACAATAGGTAAATTTTAATATTCATAAATACAATGTACTGTGATAATAACATTTGTGTAAAAACTATTTCACTATTTAAAGTAATAATTTTATATCAGAAGTTTGGAGACATGTTGGTTTCCAGGAGAGTCTGTATTATTTCTTTTGTTTATTTATAGTCTTTATAATATTCTTTATCTCATTTTTTATATAATTTCACTAGTTAGTACAAGCAGATAGGACATAAAAAAATTAGTTTACGAAAAAAATTCAATATATTTTATGTATAATTTTAAAATTTATAAAAACACATGTTTTAATATAGATCTAGAAAATATTTGTATATTTAAATTGTGTTGGATCTATTTAAAAAATAAATATTTTAATTTTTAAAATTAAAAATAAATTTAGCAGATTTATGTTCAACATATAAACATTTTTAGCCCGTTTTTAAATCAATAAAAGACATATTTTAATATTTAAAGTAATTAACAAAAAATCTAACGAAAATAACACTCACCCATTTGTCTACTTGACAATTATCGCTTGATTACAGCGCTAATGGGCTCATTTAGGAGTACTCAGCCGCTTAACCGCTGGGTAAGCGGAGTGTCAAAATTGTCAAAATAAATCCATCAAATCCATTTAATTTAAAAATTGTAACAGTCCGCTTACCTAGCGGCTAAGCGGCTGAGTACTCCTGAATGTGCCCATTTGCATAGTAGAAATCGAACATTGCATTCTCATGTTTTTAATTGTTGAATGTGACAACCACATCCCCACAACAGCTTTGTGTATTTAATATGCCAGTTTGGCATTTCATAAATTTTGCAAAAATTTTTGTATAAAAATGTCTCTGTCTTTAATAATTATTAGTTTTTTTTAAGAATGGGTTTTGTTGTATTGTTAAATAAATTGTTTAGAAAATTATTTATTTTTTTTTTTTTTTAATTTGATAGTTTCATTTCCTTCGACTAATTTTCTCTCTAAATTACACTCGTACATCAAAATAATCAAATAATTTAGCTTTTAAGTGTATTGCCTTATAAACATACATAATGAACAGGATTTTGTTTTAAAAGTAAGTATAGGCTTTTTTCGTTTGTTTATTATGAATTTTTAAAGACAATAAAATGGCAAAAAAATGTTTTAAAAAATATTATATTAGTCTGCTTGTTAAAAAAATAGTTAACAAGTGTCGTAAAAATTGTTTGGACAAGTGTAACAGTTTGATTTCGTCATTACCCATGCATTTGTTTCTTTTTGTCATGAAGTTTAATATTAAGGACCTTAACACTTACTTAGGTATTTTTTTTTTTACATTTTTTATCAAATATCAAAATCTTGTGAAACATTCTCTTTTCGTGGTTCAACCTCTTAAATAATACATTTTTTTAGTGTTGCTTGCTTGAAAAAAATTAGCTGCTTTTTGCTGGGTATACCTAAAATGTTAAGGTTTTCATGTTTGTGTCGAGATGCTTATCAACTCTCTCAATGTGATTATTGTAATTTTGCAAATCTGTATGCATAATAATATAAAGTTGGACATCCCAGTTACCTCGTTTAAATTTAAAAATCCTTTTTACTGTTAAATAATATCTTGTATTCTTTTAAAAATATTTAAAATTGTTTAAAAACTCGGCACCGAATGATCTGAATAATTAAAAATAAAAAGCCCCATGACTGCTTCAGCACTTTCAGCAAAACAGTACCATTTAATAATATTATTCTTTTGTTTAGGAAAACATAATTTTAAAAAGATACATTTTACTAAGCACACCCACAGGCTAAACGAAAATTACTTCCAGATGACTAAGCAGTAAGCGAGAAAGCGTGTAACGACGACTTACCCATCCAAACCAATGGCACGCCCATTGCCTTGGTATGGTAATCGCGGCTGCGATGTTCCCAAAGCCTGCGACTATTATTTCGTTTTAGGTGATGAAGATAGGTTCTTAACTATGCAGAACAAGCTTTAAATTGAATATGGCGTAGGTATACAATACTTTATAATAAATAAATTATACAGGGTGTCTCTAAAAGGTCTGCACAAAAAGCTACCATATATTTCTTGGGCCAAAATACAAGGATCTAACGCAATTTATCTGAATCAGAAAATTCATATTTTTGCTTATAAATGTGGAGGACGCTACCTCCAGTCTCTTGCTTTGGTTCGAAGTTTTATTACTTTTTTGCCTCGGTATATTATAATTCTAGTAGATTATTTTTATTCTGCCATATATTTGCACAAATGAGATATACCTTTTATCGCTATGAGCAACCCATTCTGAGATATTTGAGTTTAAAGGTTTTATTTAACATTAAAAAATGCCTTTAAATGCTTTATTTGGGCTACTCGGGTTTCTCTAAATGGTCTGCACAGATGATTGCTACAAATTGCTAACGCCACAATACAACGATTTAGCCCAATTCACCTTAGGTTAAAAGTTGATCGTTGGCAAGATAAAGAGTGTCCAAGTAAAAAAAAATAAATGGAAAATTTGACACCCTGAATCTTGCAAACAAGCGACCAATTGACTGAGGTAAATGACATTAGTTTGTTGTATTTTGGACCAAAGGATATGTGGTATCATTTTATACAGACCCTTTAAATTTAAATATACTGAGGCAAAGAAAAGTTATGACAATTTGAACCTAAGCAAAAGACTGCAGGTGACTCCTCTACATTTTACGACAAAAACATTAGCACATTTTGATTCTTCACCTTGAAAAACCTTTTAATACTGAATTTTGTAAAAATTTGTCTTATTAAAAATCAAATATTTATAAACCAAAACAACCAAAAAACTTTAACACCCTGTATCTTGCAAAGGGCCAACTTTCTGACAAAGGTAAATTGCGTAAGATCGTTGTATTTTGCTTCAAGCAATTTGTGGTAACATTTTGAACAGACTTTTTAGAGACACCCTGTTTAAAAAGTATGTTAAACGGTTTTATTACAATAAAAGGTATGTAGGTTATGTACTAAAAGCCAAAACATAATTTAGTAAGTCCTAGCTACCAGATCCCACCAATAGTTTCATTAATCTGGGGTATTGATCAGGCAAATATAAAACCGTTGGGCGTAAAATATTAATATGATAGAGAATTGACTTGCACAACGGTTTTATTATTTGTCTGATTAAAACCCCAGATTGAAGAGAAAATTGGTGTGATCTGGTAGCTATAGGACTTACTGAATTATTTGTGAGCTTTTACTACATAACCTACATCATTTTTATTGTAATATATATTTACAAGTTTTTTAGTTAATACTTTTCATTCTATTAAGCTCATATAATGCCTCACTATACATGGTTTATTTCTTGACAATTTGTTGCAATCTAACTCTTCTATACATTGGGTGGTAGACCCATGCTGGGATACCGATAATAGGTTAAAGGAGTTTTTGTTTAGATTAATTATTAAATCTACACTGTCTAAACTATCTAAAAATTTTTGACGTAACAAGGTTTTATAATTCGATAGACCCGGCTGCATGCACCAAAAACATGACTAATGCGGTGTTAGCTCGTTGGGTTATGTCGCTGTGTTCCATTTAGGGCTTGAAGTGCAAGCGAAAGGGGGAAGCGACAAAAGGTTCAATCTCCGCGTCGTTCGTCATCTGTTTTATTTCTACTTGAGTAAGCGTGCAGTCAAAAGTGGATGTGTTGTCAATTGTTTATAGCAACAATAATTGCGACGTACAACATAATGACTCTTGTCAACTGTTTATAGCGTCGATAATTGCGGCGATAAAGATAATGATTCCTTCAATATTAAATATATGTTTAGTAATATATTGTAGAAATATTCGTGCTTTAATCATTAAAATAAATAGCATCGGTCCGCTATTTTTTTATGACGTTGTCAAGTTTAACCATTGTCAGTAAACCAACTTTGCATACAACCAATTTTTTTAGAAGGAAGCTCTCCTTTACTAGATACTCATATTGAATTATTTGTTGAAAATATGTAATTAACCATTTTGTTGCGGTGGCCATATAAGATTAATAATCATAACAGATGTATTATATTGTATTGTCATCAAGATTAAGTGTGTGTACCAAATATCAGAACGATCTGTCGTCAGGAAGGGGTTAAAATTCCAATTATGTCGACGCCTCTAGAGATCTCAATAATCGCACTACCTTTAAATCATTTAACCCAGTTGAGATAATTCAGTAGGTCAGCTTCTTTACCCCTCCAAACAAATGACGCTCTAGCCTATCACTCCAACCTAATTTAATTGTAGGGCCTACCTTTTGACACGCCCAAAAAACAAGGTAACTTGGTGGTTAATACTTTTTTCTTTCTACTCACATATTTTGTAAATCGTTTTTATAAAATAATTTTCTTGATTTATTGTAAGCAAAAAATGGTAACTGATTTGTTTTGCATGGCTTTCTGTAAAATTTGGGATATTAAATATAAAAATTGGGAATTTTGTCGTTGTTTATACATATGAACTTATAGTGTTACATATATTTAGAGAAAGCTTGTAAAAGGCAAATTTATTTTTAACAACATACAGGTTCTGTTTTACAAAATTTATTATTTGGAAAACAATATGACTATGCCACTGTATTCTATATAAGAAAAAATATAAAAATCAGTTTTTACCTTCTTAATACGTTATTAGCCAAATAGGCTACAATGGGTGCTTGTGATTGCAAAATTTGTAAAATAACCCTGTAGCTCAGAAACTAAAAAGGCTATGATGGTTTTGTTCTACAAAATAGTAGCTCAGATTCGCGAAAACCGCAAGGTCTTATCGTTAATAATAACTGAGATAATCCACTGTTTCAATCAAAATAGGACACCCTGTATCTCTGAAACTGTTAATCGTACAGCTTCTGAAAAAAAAATCTTTGGTAAATATGGCCAGGAGAAATTTCTGAAAATTATTTTAAGGATTCTAAGTCGACCACTAGGGGGCGTAACAGTAGCGACAAAATAAAAAAACGGTTTTTCTTAAACATTTTTCTATTAACCTATATCGAAAATATAAGAACACCGTTTTGTATGATGCATTTTCTCTATATTACAAAATTAATAGTGGGGGAAAGGACGAATATTGGTTGAAAAAAAAGTAACTTTTATTTAGAGTATTTTCGGACGCTTTTAATAAAGTAATAATATTGCCAGTTTATTGTTGTTCCTGGTCTGTAGATGGCACTTTTTAACAAAGTTGCAAATTTTTGTGATTTTACCAAAAATTTTAAATGCTTTAATATCAGCCAACAAATAGATGACACAGACACTTTTTATTTTGAATTACCTATCTAGAACTTAAATCTTATAAAAACTCAAAATATTTAATATTTTAAGGGCAATTTATGACAGTTTATGTTTTAAACATTTCTGTGTCGGTTTTAACTGTAAACATTTTTTATTTTTAAGTTCTAAATAGCAATAAGTGTTTACAATAAGGAATTTTTTAAAATATGCCTGCCTAAAAAATATAAAAAGTGAAAAAGCACAGGCAAATTATTCATTTATCCTTCGACGAACAACCTTAATTTCGCAGTTCCATGGATTTCAAAACTTAAGTAGGCTTTAAAAAACATATCGGAGAGCAGGGTCAAATAAGAAAGAAAGGCCTAGTTAAGAACTTCAAAAAAGATTTTATGTGGTATCCTCAAAATATGCAGCAATTTTTCCGTTAGTTAACTTTAAATCTATCAAATTTTACATTTAGGAACAAAGCTTACCATTAACACGCCGTATCGTGGTTCCTATTGGTCCTAAAAAAATTAGTGTAACAATTTTGTTTGTCTTTTTAAAACCTAGAATCTTGCTTTCAACATTTTTTTATAAATGTAATGCATAATATTCGAGTTATTCAAGAAAACCTTATTAAAAACGTCAATTTTTTTAATTACTTTCAATTGCGAATAACTTAAAAAGTATTAGTTTTACGAAAAAATATACAAAACGTATTTTATTTAAAATCACTTTTCGCGTCAATTCCTGTTCCTAAAACGTAATAATAATGTCCACACCCTAGGGGTGGCAACCACCCCAGGTTTTTGGCGCCCATTGGTTTGATATAGGTTTTGATCCTTGGGCTATTTCCCTAGCTTTTGTTGAAATTTTAATTCAATCCATGCAGGACCAAAAATTGCCAGGTAAAATGCCTCATTTCCTGTTCTATTATGATTGCTATTTACTTTGAATGCTATCAAAATGCACCAATAGCTGCAAGGTAGTATGCATTGCATTATCCAAAGCGGTGTCATTACCACAAAAGTGTTTTTTTATGCTTAGTGCAACGATTAAGTACTAGAAGCTTTCGCAGACCCGTATTCTAAAGACGGCGTATTGCTAGAATCGAAGCAAAGGTATTTAACTTATTAGCATATATACAGGGTGTTACAGAATAAGATGCTGATTCTTAAAGTTGTTAAGCTTTAGCTGATTTACAGAAAAGTTCAAATTAGGTTTTGTCCTAAACCCCCTAACAAGATGTTAAAAATTTTAAAAAATATTGTTGTTTTTTAAATAACTTTTAAGCCTATTTGGTTATTTTTTGAAAAAATTGGGAAACGCCTTTTATGCAACAGAAGACATTTTTTAACACACGCAAAAAAGAATTTTTACCAGTGTCGTCCATAAGGGGTTTAAGGAAAATATTTTTTAATTTTTCCAAAATATTTTTTTATAATTGCCATTTAGTTTGGAACAATTTTGATCCCTTAATTCTTTTTAAAATATTATATTAAAAGAATAGTTCGTTTTATTTAACAGTGTAGGTTTTACTAAAAAGAGTTAATGTTAAAATTATTACTTCGCAAACCATTTTTTACCAAGTTTTTATTAGTAATATTAAAAAATGGGCTCAATTCTGCTAAATTGAACTCATTCGTTCGCTGAACGTATACGTTCCGGGAGCGTATAACCTTTATCTGTTTTTCTTTAACGAACGAATAACCTTCACTTGTTTTTCAAAACAGGCGGTCATAAAACAGAAATCTGTATTACCATCTGACATCTGACAAAATTCAAAGTCATTACATAACCTAAAATTCCTTTAATGTGAAATTAAAGTTGAAAAAATCAGTTAACTAAGCTATTAAAAACAAAGTATACAGTTTAATTGAAATACAAGAAGCAAATAAATAATAAACATGGTCCTCCGCAGCCAGAATAATCA
The DNA here is from genome assembly GCA_014170235.1 of Listronotus bonariensis. NCBI lineage: Eukaryota > Metazoa > Arthropoda > Insecta > Coleoptera > Curculionidae > Listronotus > Listronotus bonariensis. The sequence continues at coordinate 56,062 of JACEGR010002021.1, forward strand.
TTTGTAAGCAAAATAGTTTCTAAATCACATAACCTATAACCAAAAAGGGTTCGTGAAGCGATACCTGCAGCTCCGCCGGCGCAAAAGTGCGTGAAAGCGTTAGCCTGAAGCTCATTTGGAGTAAAATGAATATGCCAGTTGTCAAAATATAGATTGAAAAGAAAAATTATGAAAAATTACTTATTGCTTTGGAAAAGTTACTATCTAACACGTTTTTAATACACTGAATTGTATCCGCAGTTGGTTTCTTGTGAAACATTTTTTAAATATTAAAACCAAATAGAAAAAATTGCTTTTTAATGTTTCAAAAATTATTAGAGCATTACTCTACAATTGTTTCGCCTTTCTAGGGCTTCATCAAGAGTACTTCTAGGGCTTCATCAAGAGTACTTCGTATTCGTACGAGTATACGAAGTACTCTTGATGAAGGCCTAGAAAGGCGAAACAATTGTAGAGTAATGCTCTAATAATTTTTGAAACATTAAAAAGCAATTTTTTCTATTTAGTATTAATATCTAACACGTTATTGCATATAACATTCATTTATACCATCTTTAATTTATACTTTCTAAAAGAAGGCTTTTATTGAGTGTCGGGAACTTGTACAGAATATTAGATTAGGACAAAGGGTTATTGATTAGGACAAAGACTGGAAATGGAGATTAGCAAACTACATTAAAATATCACTTAAGGTAGTAAACTAAAGTGAACTCATATTTAGAAAAAACATTTATGATATATTTCTGTTTTAGTTTAAAAGGTAATATTTAAAAAAATATTTGTCTTATTTATGACAATTGGGTAATTGTCTCGAAAGTTGGAGCAACCCCAATTTTGACCAAATTTGATATACAGGGGCACAGAACTAATAAAAAAGGGGCTGGTAATTTTTGTTTGCTGGTTAATTAAATATTATGTTTTAATGTAGTGTTATATTAAGCATTTTGTGCAAAAACACAGAGGGAAATATAGTGAGAATAACAATGTTTTGATTTTTAACTTTGATGACGGATATCTCGAAAACAAAATGTTTTCTACTAAAAGTTCTTTCAAATTCGTGATCAGCGCCCCCAGAAACCCCTGTATACCAATATTGGGCAAAATCATAGTTGCTTCCTCTTTCAAGAGAATTACTATAAATTGTCAGTGCATATCGTTAAATATTATTAGTTCAAATAAATACCCAAAGATAGTAAAACACATTTGTTACTTACATGATTTTAAACAAAGAGTAATTATCAAAACCTTTTATTGCTAGTTTTTTTTTCATTTATATAATAATGATAATTTTATTTGTAGGACTCTAGAAGACTATGAATATCCCTTAGGACCATGCCAGAAGATAACAACATTGCATAATAGTTCAAGAATAATATCAAATGATCGATAATCAAACTAATAATGCCCAACATGACTAACATATAAATTATAATGCTTCTGTAATTTGTAAAAAATAATAAAACAATCAATAATATTTTGTTGTCTTTGTTTTAATTCTTAGGTTTACAATAAAAAAGTACATTATAGTAAATAAACGTTCTTTTATAAACACAAAAGTTTTTGTACCAGAATATTTTTGCAGATAAGGTCTTGAAAATACTCCCAGTTTATATAAAATATTTTTCTTAATTCATACACCAGCTTGAAAAACCAATTAAATCCATACACTTTCTAGTGAGTTTCATATAATACAAATAATTTTATAATCTGGCAGTCACCTAAAAATGAAAAGATACAAATTTCAGCTTTAAATAAGCAAATGTAGGGTTTTCTATAAAAATTAATACGAGTTAAATAAGCATTATTTTAACTTTTAGCATTAGCAGGGTTAACTTAGGACATTGTAGAGTACTAGAGTATATAAATTATAAAAGAAAAATTAAAAGCCATTAAGTAAAAGAGAATATTACTCCTGTGAAAAGATCATTGGTTTAGGTTAGGTTTAGTTACGTAAGGGTTTTCGAGCTGTGAACTGGTAAAAGCAAGAAGAGACACAAATACAAAAGTAAATGTATTTTTAAAGAAACTGGGATGGTATCTCATGGATACTTGTAATAATTTTATGAAAATATTAGTATACTTTTAATGCAAATTTTACTCACAGTTGCTTTTGTACTTTCATTTAAAACAGCAATGAAATAATACCTTTCTATATTCAAGTACACGCATTTTAAAATAAACAATAGGCAAGTTATTAATCAGTGTAAACACATTGTTTAGGCAAAATTTTATGAGGTATTTTGTAGGACCTTCTTTGTCTGTTATCAAACATGGTCTTGAGTTTTGATGCATTTCATGGGTTTCCTGGGTTAGTTGCCGTGTTATTAAATGACTAGAGGTTTCTTGCAATCTCTGTTAGAAGCTAAAAATATCAAAAATTTTAAAGGGGCACAATATATAAATATAGGATATATAAACTCACCTTTTTTTCTACCTTACTTGATGCCTCATATTTAGACAAAGAAAACTACTACTAGGTAATAAATCAAAGCAATTTCAACACGTTGTTTACAGTGGAAAACATCATTTTTAACGAATTTAATATTGTTCATAAAATGGGAATAATAACATTTTCTAACCTGAAAATGCTACCTTTGGTGTATTGTGGGTTAGCTACGTACTGACTGATAGCCTAGTTTACACCGCAAAAATCAGTGGATTCTTTAAAATGAGTTTTAACTTTAGTAATAAAATCAAATTTGGGTATCTAACTTTACTATTTATGAGTTTCCATAAGATGAAAAGTACGCTTGACTTGGACAAATCTGTCATATTTTAAATTTTAATGCGGTGTTGTCCGCCAATTTGTGAAGGTGGCTATGCACGAACGAAGACCTTTTTGTGTTCATAAGAGCCTAGAGGAAATAAAGAAAAAACTAATAAAACGCAAACAAAAAGGCGCTTATGAACAGTGGAATAGGGCCCCAGGGGCATAAAATGAAGAAGGTCAAAGCCAGGAGCATTACAACACATGGTAATTTTCTAGAAACCTGCGGCAATTCCGATTTTACCGAAATTTGGGATACGGGGTTTTTTGGTGCGCTGATCACGAATCTGAAAGATTTTTTTGGCGGAAACGTTTCGTTCTCGAGATATTCATCATCAAAGTTCAAATTTGAACTAAGCTTATTTTCACTATATTCCCCCTTCTTTTTGCACACAATTCTTGATTTAAAGCTAAAGTGTCATACAATATTTAATTTTCAAAACAATATAAAGACATATGCTATATAAAAAAAAGTTATAATTTTTCCAAAATTATAATAAACTTATTTGTTATAAAAATTTAACAGTTAGTATTTTTAAGAAAAACCATTTTTCTATATTGTTCCAAACATTTATCTTTATTTAATCATATGTACGCACTACGCAAGTTTCCTTTGCTAAAATACTTAAATCATTCCAGTTTATTGTGTAATTTGTTTCAAATGCTTGTTGACAAATTTGTGAAATTTTGTGTTTTTTATGTACGTTTTGTGTTCTTTTATGCCTTTAGCCAATGGTTCACAAGTTCCCGGCTTATCAATAGAATTTAACGAATAGGAAATAAATTGAATATTCTAACTATCTTTAAAACACGAAACACTCTAAGATCTCAATTAACAAAAACAAAACCACACAACCTAAATGAAAGTACAAAAAGTGTTATCTATAAAATACCATGTTAACGTGATAAATTTTATATAGGTAAAACTTGTAGACCATTAGCTAAACGCATAAAAGAACACAAAACATAGATAAAAACACAGAATTTCACAAATCTAAAATTTGTCAACACGCAATTTTAAACAATTACAGAATAAATTGAAATGCTTTAAGTATTTTAGCAAAAGAAACTTGTTTTAAAAGACGCAACATTAAAGAAAGTTCGTACATATTATTAAATAAAGATAAATGTGTAGCATCAATATCTGATAATTTAAATAACACTTGGTTAGCTTTGCTAGATGCTAAAATTTAATTAGGAAATATTAAAATGAACTAACTTATAACTTTTTGTATTAAAAATAATAAATACTCCATCAACCAGTTATGAATGTCACTATGACACTATAACCAAACAAACATATTTGACATTTAATGTCAAAGGTATTTCGGAATTTGGAAAAAAAAGCCAAAAATTTAAAATTTTAAACCTGAACAATATTTAATTTTTAAATTTTTAATTTTTATAAAATTTTATATTGACAGCGGTAGCAGACTTGCCACCGATACCATAATTTTTAGTTTTTTAGATATTTATTTAAATTTTTTGGTGTTCTTTGGTTTTATAATCTGAGTTTGCGTGTACCCAAATAAATAACATCTATTTAATGAATCCGCCGAACCAACACAGAACATATCTTCAATTTAGGTATGGGCCTCATATATGTTCTATTTTTAGGGATTTAGAAAAGAAATATAAAATATTGGGATATTCTGAAAATAGCTTAAAATTTTTACACAAACGTAAGGATAAAAATATCATTTCAAATGGTTTAGGATTTAAAGCACCATACACTTATTAAAAAGTTAACATAATTTTAGAAAAAGCAAATTTAGCTTTGTTACGTAAATATTTACAATTTCATAGACGTAATATAATTATTTTAAGAAAAAAAAGAATAAGAGTAGCAGAGATTAAATATGTTGATTTGATAAATATCAAAAAACCAGGATGGACATCTAGGACAATATGGGGTTTAAATTATATAAATATTATTTAATCCACAAAAAAAATCAGCTGGTTAGTAGTTATTTTTCACGACATTGTTAACCATACATGTTGGTGGTAGGGGACTCTTTGATAAAACCTTACATTTTGTAGGACAAATATTTTTTGGTTTATTAAGGTGTCTTTTACTATTAGGTAATAGGAAAAATTAGGATTTTTAAAGAGGAACCACAGCGAACGGCAGCTGTTCATCAGAGAGCATTTGGGTCGTAGATTTGGCTGCACCTATTATTTTGAGCGCCACTAGATTAACTTTTAAAGATTGAGTATAGCATAAAAAATCAAGAAAATTGTTATTAAATATATATAACAAACACAAAAGGATACTTAAATACTAATTTATTAAAAAAAAGGTTTATGTTTACTTGTCAGCAAGCTTGTTAGCCTGACATTGACTTACACAAAAATAGGCGAATACCCTTGTTTTCTAATTGACTTAAAACCCTACAGGCCTTAATTTCTTGTTGGTTTCTTGTAGGACTACAGAATTAGGATGTCCTGTCAAATAAGCTTGGTGGTTGGTACGAAAGGTTCCTTACTCGTACATATGAAATTCAGGATCACAGGTGGTAACTTAAGATAATCCAACTAAGCAACTAATTCTAATGAAATCTAAAAGGTAACATTACAGCAGTTAGAAGAAGAAGTAAAAGCAAAGAGTACCAAGAAAATATACAGACTAAAAGAGAAAAGGATCTCGAAGAGTAACATAATTAAAGACTAACAAATAAGATCAATTTTTTTAGACTACTTCGTCAAAAGACAAGATAAAGGTAACCATTCAGGGTAAATCCCCGAAAAGAAAGATACCATTCATTAGTCGAAATGCTTGACTAAGGCTTAAAAGGCAAATGTAATTCCGAAAGTATTATGATGTTATTGTATTTTCGTGGCAAAACTGAAGTTGCGAAACCTAATATGACTTAAAGAATCCTCGTACATCAGCTTAAATCTGCAATGGTCCACTCACTTAATTAAGATTAAGACAAATGAGAGGAAAGAAAAAAAATCTAATATGTAAAAATTTAAAGTACATAAAGATTAAGAGAAGTTGGATTGATAGACTGTTAGATTGATATATTGATAGATTGATAAACTGATAGACTGATAAACTGACCAGTCGTAAGAGTCTTTATGCAATAGGCAAAACACTAACAATATACTAAATTATTTATTATAAGGTATACTTTTTCTTGGAAAATTTAACGCGATAAAAACTTAGAAGTTTAATTATAACTTAGGTAAGATAAGATAACCTAAACATAAAATATATTGTCTTATTTTTAAAGACGTAATTAATTAATATATAACCATATGAAAATTTTCAAGGTAATTTATTCCTCCAGACGGTGTTTTTGTCTTCTAGGGCCGTAGATAGTTTATCAGGTAATTCAAAGTAAATCTTTGACATGCCAATTTCCAACATTAGACCCGTTAATATATTTCAACTGATAAACTAAAGGAGTAATTTTTATGTACGACAAAGAAGGCATATTTAGGAGCAAGCTTAAAAGAAAATTTGTTTCCAGCACTAATTAAAACTTTAATTCTGCGCCATGCTTTTTCCTCAACTTTAAAACCTATATTACTCTTTTTGAGATTATAGGATTTAGCATTCCTTTGATAAGTGGAATGAATTTTCTGACATACTTCATGGAACAAATTCTAAACTTTGTAAAACCTTCTGCATATGTGTTTCTGTCACCTGGAAAAATTTCTACCTTGCCGTCCGCGCAAAGTTCACCAAAATACTTTCCACAAAAAGGAACATATCTACAAAAATTAAGATATGATGTCATTTTGTGTCTTGCAGTATTTACCACTTGTCTAATATGTGGAACATAGAAGTCCCATTCATCGTGATTATTTATATAAGAACAAAACTCTTGCAGTTCCCAACAGAGAAACTCGTGGTGCCGCGAGTATGCATCCCCATACAGTTCAATTGGACAGGCCCCGAACTTCCCATTTCGTTCGTTCTTTTATCCCTAGAGTTTCTAGACTGTGGAACCTGCTGCCAGCCGAGGTCTGTCCTTCCCCCAAATCTTCAAGTTTTTAAGTCCCGTGTTAACAAACTTCCTCTTACTCTGCTTAAGACTCCCACGGTACGTTAGTATTTAGGCTTTCAGCCTTCGTGGATTGTCCAAAGATAAAAAAATAGCAGTACCCACTGTTTTGTTATTTCGTTCCACAAAATTACATTGAGCTGCGTATAGGGGACTGTTAGAGATTTTAACTTGGTATTTAGCACATAATGCTTTAAAATTTCCACTTATAAATTGAGGACCATTGTCACAAATAATGAAGTTGGAACACCATACTCTACAAATACCCGATCTTTAATTATGTCAACAATTTTTGGGGCATGACTAATAATCAAAGGATAAGGTATATTTAGTAAACCAATCTTCTATTACAAAAAGCCGTTTATTACCCTTTTTAGAATGTGGAAACGGACCCATAAGATCAATAGCAATCGTCCATTTCTTTCTCCTTACTCATAATTTCCATTCTGGTTTGGTTAGGATGTTTTTGGAAACCAAAACCAGACATTTTGGACAAACTTAAGGACATCCAGTCTCATTTGAGGCCAGTTATAAAATTTTTGTAACCGACAAAGAGTTTTCCTGAAACCAAAATTACCACTAATAGATATATTATGACAAGATTCGATGACTTTTTATCTTTGATCTTTAGGTACTTAAAACTTCCATTTATGATTATTAGAGTAACGCAACATACGTGAAGAAACCACTTTATAAAGTTTTTTATTAGAAATCTTTCACTGGGGCAGTCAGGGGCAGCTTTGATTTTTTTCTTTCATGGAGTTATACGAAGTGTCAGAAAAATTGGCATCAATTTTTAAAACGGAAATCTGTAAAGTAGGTAAAAAGCTGTTAAAAACTTTATATTCACACTTCTCACACATCGGCTAAAACTAATTGACTACCTTTTGATGCACCAAATCAAAATTGTGCTGTAGTAACCTAACAGCTCAACGAGCCAATCGGCCTGCAGGATTTTTAAATTATTTAACCAGAGTAACGAGTGATGATCGGTTATGACAGTTAAGCGACTTCGACCATCGATATAGGGTCTAAATTTGTCAATACAAAACACAACCGCAAGACATTCACGTTCTGTGACAGAATAATTCCTCTTAGCACGGGTTAAGCTTCTGCTGGCATATGGAAAAACTCTTTCTTTACCCTGCAATACTTGTGTAAGTGCACCACCAATACCACGGTCTAAACAATCACACTGCACAACAAACTTCTGAGAGAAGTCCGGCTGGGTCAAAATTGGTGCTGAAACTTGAAGTTTTTAATATCGAGAAAAGCTTTTTAGCGTAATCGTTCCATGTTATGGGTTGCTTTTTCTTCTTACCTATGGATTGTGGAGGGAGGATCAGGATCTTTTATGGCGGATAAGTTGAAAAAGTGGCGATCGGAATGTAGCAAATTGGGATGGCGCCACCGTAGCTAGTGGAGGGATTTAGTCAACGGCGGCCATATTGGTGCCATCCGGCAGTCGCAGTTGAGAGTGTTGAGACCCAGCTGGTTTTGTTTGTGTTTTCGTTGGTTTTTAATATATTTGAGAAGTGTTTGCTGTGTTTTATAGACATTTTATAAACTTGAACAATTATGAGGAAGTGTTTAGTTCCAGGGTGTAAAAATTCCGAGGATAAGAAGGAAAATTTGGGTGGAAAGACATTTCACAGGTGCGTATTCAATAATTTGGGAAAAGTTTGCTTATCGGGCATTACGCCAATTTTGATAATTTTATGCATACGGGGTTTTTGGGCGCTGAACATAAAATTGTAGTAATGTTTAGCGAAAAAGTTTCATTCTGGAGATATTCATAATCATCGTGCTTCTTTTTTAAATCCTTGGGAATGGCTGCAGCAATCGGCAAAAATGTATAAAATAAAGGAAAAAGGTAATTTTCTGAAAATGGGAGCAACTTCGATTTTGACGAAATTTGGTATACGGGGGTTTTGGGGCGCTGATCACGAATCTGAAAGAATTATTTGGCGGAAACGTTTCGTTCTCGAGATATCCATCATCAAAGTTGATATTTGAACTAACCTTATTTTCACTATATTCCCCCTTCTTTTTGCACACAATTCTTGATTTAAAGCTAAAGTGTCACACAATATTTGATTTTCACCTTTTAAAACCCCGTTTTCTACGTTTTTACATTATTTTTGAATTAAATTGCGTGGCTTTTCTTTGATAATCCGGCAACCATACATACACATAGGGCTTCATGGCAAACTGGGATTAAAATGATTCAAAGTATAGCTATGCAGTTTAATGCAAAAATAATGTAAAAACGTAGAAAAACGGGGTTTTAAAAGGTGAAAATCAAATATTGTGTGACACTTTAGCTTTAAATCAAGAATTGTGTGCAAAAAGAAGGGGGAATATAGTGAAAATAAGCTTAGTTCAAATTTGAACTTTGATGATGGATATCTCGAGAACGAAACGTTTCCGCCAAATAATTCTTTCAGATTCGTGATCAGCGCCCCAAAAACCCCATATACCAAATTTCGTCAAAATCGGAGTTGCTCCCATTTTCTAGAAAATTACCGAAAAACAACTTTTTAAAAGGTGTTTATCGAATATGGTACGATAATTTAGTATTATGTTGTAAAGAATGTGTGCAAAATAAAGGGAAAGTATTGTAAAATTTGGTTAGTTTTATTTGTTGAGGGATTACTCCAGAACAAAACATTTTCAACTAAACATATTTAATTTAATCATTATTTCTTGATACATCAGACATATAAGTTTGGTTACAAAAAAATTCAAATCAAAGAATGAAATAAAAATAATCCTTTTTATTTATAGAGTGCCTAAAAATGAGGCCAGGAGAACAGCATGGTTGAAGGCCATAGGGCTTGCAAACTTAGCAGTTAGCAGTCGGGCTGTTGTTTGTTCAGATCATTTTTCTGAGGACTGTTTTGACAGAACATCTGCTTGTGGCATAGTTCGGCTAAGAGACAATGTTATTCCCAATGTATTCATTGAAAAAATTGTCTATGACTACAACATGGACTTGGAAGCTAATGAAGATACTGCAATACCCAATACTGAGCCAAATGTTGTAAGTGATGAAAGTTTTATTGACCCAAACATTTCAGTGCAAGTTAGCAGTGTATGTGAGCAAAGTACCCAGACAGATGAGGTAAGATTACTTATTGTTAATTTGTATTTAAACAAAAACTTTTAGCCATAATAACCATATCCCTGAGCAGAAACAGTAATGCAAGTATTTTAGGTTGCTTATGCTTACTTCAAATATCATAGTCTAAGATCCGAATAGTTTTATATTAAATATATTATTTAAACAAAGGTATTGCCATAGGGTTGCCTAAAAAATTAAGTCAATGCTATGACCAATTAACAAAAAGTAAGTTTTAAAATTTTTGAGTGACCCTGTATAATGTCAATATAATGTCAATTTCAATGTTTTTATTGTACATGACAGTACTAATATATTAGTACATTTTTTTCTTCGATTTTATAAAGTTGTGGTAGATTTTTAAATTTTGAACCTAAAATTTTTTTTTTGGTACATTTTGTACTATTTAAAAATATATATTTTAATAAATAGCATATGTATATATTTAAAAATATAGGGGTTACCATTATACAAAGCGTGTCAAAAATTTTGAGGTTATTTTTTTAAATTAAATATGGCCTTGACCTAATTTTTTAGGCAACTCTATGGTGATACCTTTGTTTAAATACTATCTTTAATATTCAACAGTTTTTATCCGGTAAACAGATGGGTGAAGGTCGCATCCTATTCGGATCTCGTACTATCAGTCACAAGTCATTTTCTTAACCTTACATTTGCAATTGTCATCTAAAAGTGGACTAAATAAAGAGCGTTTTGTCGATTGTCAGTTAGCCGTAGTTAACAATTGCAAATGTAAATTACCCTTAACTATCATAACCACACCCAACTGACTAATAAGTACTGTTATTTATTTTTTCTCCATTTTCTACAGTGTGTCTGCCTAAGTTCTCTACATATTGGAAACTTTTTTATTATTAATTTTACGACAAAAAGTTATTTCTTATAAAAAGTTCTGCATGGTTTAAAACCTAAAAACCAATCATTAGATTTTTTTCAATAGTATATGGGGTATTTTAAAAAATGTGAATGTCGAAGAGGAAAGTACCCATATTTTTGATAATATAAAAAATTATTATTAAGAAATAATGTTTAGAAATAAAATAACTGTTAAATATGCACACTCATTTATTTGCAAGGAAAAGGTTTTTTTTAACTTTTTATGATAAAACCACGAAAATTTTAATTTGTACATTTGTAAATACTTATTGTAAAATGTAATATCTAAAGAAAGCCTAAGAACTGTCAAAATAGCCGAAAAGTCACAGAAACACTCGTTATCGCATAAAAATTAAAGAAAAACCTTTTTCTTCTAACCAGTTTGCATATTTAAGAGTTATTTTTATTTTTAAACATTTTTCCTTAATAATAATTTTAAAACAGGAATCTGCAATAATATGGCGCTTTATGAGGTGTAGATTTCTTTACTTTCGAATACCACTTTGGTCCGCAAATTCTATTACGGATGGTGGAGGGGAGGATCACCATCTTTTATGGCGGATAAGTTGAAAAAGTGGCGATCGGAATGTAGCAAATTGGGATGGCGCCACCGTAGCTAGTGGAGGGATTTAGTCAACGAGGTTGTAAAAGTTTCTTTTACAACCTCGTTGGATTTAGTAAAGTAAATATAACCTACAAAACTTTCTGAGATAACGTCAATAGTGATTTAGTGATTTCATTTTTATAAACTGTTTAATATTGTTATTTTAATAATTTTCAGATAATACAAGGAAAAAAATTGAGACAATGGGAAACCACAAGATTTGTTCGGTAAAAAGCTGTCCGACGGGGCGGAAAATAAGAAGTAGAGAAATTGATACGTCTCAACCTGTGTCTTTTTTCGACCAACAGTATGTATTATAAATTTTTATTAATCAAGCCTGATTTATAGTTTCAGTAACGTAAGCCGTAAAACTTAAGACTTAAGCGTTAAGATGTAAGAAGTAAGCAGTCAATTTATAGTTCCTTAAAGAATTTTCTTACTCATTTTGGTTATGAATATTGTCATTTTTATAAATGTATTTTATAAAATATAATAATTTACTTGAATTTGCCCTTCACTGTTCACAACAGACATAACAACAATCAATAAAAATAAAATTTGATTCAAAATAGCCCATAAATAACCAACAATGTAAACATGAAGGGGCTGATCATCAGCGAAAGCGACTGATTGCTGCCGAGCCGTAAGACTTAACGTAAGAAAACTGCCCACGTCTTAATTCTTACTGATTAAGTTTTTGGTAGTATAAATTATCAGGTTACTTGTAACATGTTAAGTTTTCTTACGGCTTAACGTTAGGTCTTACGTCTTATGTTGAAACTATAAGGGTACATTTATATTGAAAGCGATTTGCTAGGAGGCTAGAGACTTGCGTAGCGGCTGCTCATACTGACAGCAGCTTGGCTTTTTCCGTAAGCGATATCGCGAGGCGGTAACGCTTGAAATTAATCACCAGGTGTTTATTATGCCATTGTGGAGCTTAGTGATCCTCTGCATTAGAATTTGGGGGTTTTAAAAAGGGAAATAGCCTATGTTTAGCACTTATCAGTCCTTTAAAATTTGATGTTATTTTTGTCAGAGTCTTTTGTAGCTTGGAAAAAAGTAATCGAATGACTGTTTTGTTATTTGTAGGATTTGTGTGTCATATAAACGAGCTTGGCAGTATAAGTTGCTAAATTCATCAAGTTTATTATGCTCATGAATAAAACGAACACGCCCTATATTTAGGTATGTCATAATAAAGTTTTAGGGACAAGTTTTTAAGCATTAATAATTTTTTATAGACAATTTTGCGATCCACATATTTACCAAATCACGCCCCCTCTGCGATACAGATAAATTCCAGTATGTGCATCACCCCTTTTGGCGCTACACTCTAAGCAAACTGCAAACCTTCAGCCTCCAAGCAAATCGCCTCTAGTATAAACATACACTAAATCAGGCTTTACTTGATACTGAAGTTAACGGATAGGTATGTAACACTACTATTAGTACTATTTATAAACTTTAGGCACTTGGCAAAAAGGCTAATGACCGAGGTCTTCCTGCCATATACAGTGTGTCTACATAAGTTGGCATCATATGAAAGACTTTTTATTATTAATTTTATAAAAAAAAGTTATTTTTTATAAAAAGTTCTGCATGGTCCAAAACCTAAAATTCAATCATCAGATATTAAATTGTGTCGGTCATCTACGAGGTTTGGCCAAAAATATAATTTTTTCCCAAGAGTAAACTACCTGTATTTTTGCTAATATTGCAAATTGGTATAAAGGAAAGATGTTAAGAATTAAAAAGTACTGCTAATTATTCAATTTTGTTTATTTCAAAAAAAAATGTTTTTTTTTCTGCGAAAGTCGAAAAAATTAAATAAATAGTTTTCCTTAGTGCATTATACATTCTTCTTGTTTAAGTAACAATAAATTTAAAAGTGTATTAAAACTGTCCTATGACATTTATAACCATGAAATATAGTGCACTAATGTACAAACTAAAATTTTCTCGATTTTTGCAGAATAAAAAATAAAAAAAAAATAATTTTTGAAATGATGAAAATTGCATATTTAAAAGTAATTTGCAATTCTAAACGTCTTTTCTTACTAACATTCTGCGATATTACCAAAAATACAGGTAAACACACACCAAAAATTAAATTTTTGGCCAAACCTCGTAGATGACTGACACAATTTGATATCTGGTGATTGAATTTTAGGTTTAGGAACATGCACAACATCAAGAATAATTTTTTTCCTAAAATCAATAATAAAAAAGTTTCCCATATGACGCCAACTTACGTAGACGCACTGTATACAATTTAAATTTTTATAATTATTTTGTTTAAATACATAGTACTACTACATTACATCTAAAAAGTATATAACATTTTTTTATTTTTTATAAAAATTAAATAATTGTAAAGACACCCACGATACGTTAGTATTTAGGCTTTCAGCCTTCGTGGATTGTCCAAAGATAAAAAAAAATGTTTTGAAGAAATAATTAAGTACTAACTAATTGTGTTTTTTTTTATTATAATTGATTTGTCAAAATTAGAAATAACGTAAACTATCTGCTGGAGTCAGTATTATATTATTTCAGTAAAAAGTTTGTATCATTTATAATATTACCTACATAAATCAACCTATGTAATAATATTTTTTTACATCAACTCAGATACCCGCAAAATTAGAAACATGGAATAGGGCTTTGGGCACGACAATGAAAAAAACTGATTATATTTGTCACCTACATTTTAAAGAGAAGGATATAAAAATGTATGAAATATTCAATATTAAAGGAGAGATCTCGGTTCTTCCTACAGGCAAAAAAACATTAAGAGATGGAGCTATGCCGACGATTGAGCATCAGTTTATCCCCATACCAGTATCAATACAGTCAAATTCTAACCACAATCAACCACATCAACACCATACAGAAATGCCACAGTTGGATCAAGAAACCCCTAATGATAGTCTTAACAATGAAGAACCTGAAATAACATCCCAATCATCAGAGAAATTTTTGGATAATTTAAAATCTTCCTTGTTACCGCAAAGTTGGCTGTACCTTGATATTCCACAAGGGCTAGAATTCATACGCATGCATGTTCCAACTATGCAAATCCTAAACCGTCTAAGAGTCAACAAGGATTTAACTGTAACTGTAAGCACTTACAAATGTATAAATATTTATTTTTATTTTATTTTTTTATAATAATAATTTATAATAGCAAAAACATTGTAGGTACTTTTTTCTACTGGTGAAGAGTTGGCTGTGAATGAGAATATTAGCTCTTTTAAGAGTATCAATGACTATTTAAAATCTGTAGAAAGATGGCCAATATGCGTTGGTACTCAGATTGACAAAAAAGGTATGATTTATTTTTATATTGACATATGAATTGACTGGCATCCAAAAAAAGATTACAGTGGACTTTATTAATAATTACTTTGAATTTTAGATATTCAATAGCTTGTAAGGGTGTAATTGTTCGTGACGATTCTTATAAGAGAAATGAACCAAATCCAAGATGTAAATCTTGTAGAATTCTACGTCATTACTTACAAAGGCCTAATTCTAATTCAACTATTTTAGAAAGTACAATTTCTCGAAAACGACGTGGTTCTAATCTACAAAGACAATGTAAATGACAAAAAAGAATGGTAAGTTCTTTTAATAACAATAATTACTAAGTTTAAAGCTGCCTTTGATAATAAAAAATTAGTAATTATACTGGAATAAATTAAATTCATAAATTATGTAAAACTGTTCTATTTTCTGATACATCTGAAACAGCTATAATGATTTAATACAGTTAATCCGGTGATAGTTTTTCATTTTCAATATCTAGAAAATATAAAAAATTAAGCGATATTATATTCTTTTTTTTTTTTTTCAGGGACACCATGCTTTGTACTCTTTCAACGCAAATAGAGTTTATAAAAGATTAAGCCTATTAGGGATATACTCACAAAATTAATAATAATTTTCCCAAGCTGTGGACAAAAATATTATTAGTTTACCAGCACCTACTGGAGAGTTCTGTAATGTTAATATTAGTTATTTCTGGCACCATCTCCATTACCAATACCTTGTAGAAAATGCTCAGAAATTACCCATAATTCCGATTCATTCACAAACCCTCCTAAATGTTCCAAATGAGAATTGCCCATTTTGATATCTTTTTGAAACCTTTTTGCCAATGCCTTGCCGGCAAAAAATGTTATATGGGATGATATTATTTCGAAATATTATATTTCTGTACCATATATAAGTACTAGTTAATAAGAAAAATTAATATTACGTTTATAAGAGTAGAAGGAATGTATTAAACCGTGTCCATAGGAAGGAAGCAAATTAAGGTGACGCCACAGTAGCAAGTGGGAATATTTTAACCAATGATCATGAAAGGAAAAAGGAAAGAAATACTAAAATCTTATCACTTGCTACTGTCACGGCCACCTTAATGTGTTTCCTTCCTATGGATACTTTTTAATTTGTCTCCCATACAAGGTGGTACTCCTTCTTCTCCGTAATTATATTTATTACATTTAAATCTCAAATGGTGAATAATTTTGCACTGCAAGGTTGATCAGTTATACGGTAACAACAATTTGATGAATTTGCGTAATATGACAAAATTTTTGGTTTATTATTTTGTAATAAACAGCTTATAAAATTTTATGGTTTATATTTATTTACAGACAATGAAACTGAGGGAAAAAGTGTTTCAGATCAAAGCTAAATGTTCTATGAAATCGGAAACTTTTATAAATAATGCTATTATGGATTTGCCAAAAGGATTTCAGAACGTTGTAAATTCGTGCTTTGAAGCAGCCAAAAAAAAGAATTGTAAAGGTCGGCGTTATACGTTGGAATGGATATACGAGTGTATTTTGATACGTATAAAAAGCCAAAGAACATATCAATTCTTACGCAGCAGGAATATTTTACCTCTACCATGTATTGAAACACTAAATAAATTCATAAGACGAATAAGCAGCTCAGCATATGGGTTTCAGCCAGCTACATTTCAAGGCTTAAAGCAAAGATGTGAGACAATGGATAAAGGACAAAAACGGGGAGTACTTTTAGTCGATGAAATGAAATTGAGTGAGGGTGTTTTTTTTTGATTCGCAAGCTATGAAATTTGGTGGATTTGTAGACTTGGGAGAACACACTCCAGACGACTTGAAAAATAAAACAGCAGATCATGCCCTAGTTTTTAAGTTTGTACCTTTTCAAGGTCGATGGGTTCAAGCTTTGGGTTGTTTCCTGTCCAGAAGTGCTTGTAAAAGCGAGCCTCTGCACAAACTTATTTTGGAGTGTATACTATTGATGGAAAATAGCGGGATTTGTATAGATGCTGTTGTAATGGACGGTGCATCGTGGAATCGTGGAGTTTGGAAAATATTTGAAATAAATGAGAATAACATAAGCTGTGAGCATCCCTATGACAGTTCGCGGCGTTTATGGATGATTTCAGATTTTAATCATTTATTAAAATGTTTCCGAACATCTATTATGGATGAAAAATTACCAGAATTTATGGTAATAACATTAAAATATACATTTACTGATGAATATGCGGAATGATTTAATAAACTTTACCTATGAATTTTTCAGACACCTTATGGAATTGTAAAAAAAAACATTGGGAAGCGCTACTTGAAGAAGAAAACTATCGTCAACCAAATATGAAAATTGCGTATAAATTAACACCAGCCCATTTAAAACCGAAAGGTTTTCAAGTAATGAATGTACCTCTCGCAACTGAAGTATGTATACTAGAATGCGTTGTTTTTGATAAAATAAAGCTATCGATATTCATTTGATAATATAATTGCATTCTAGTTTGCTCTACCGACTGTTCACGGATGGGGTTTACAGGAGGAGACATGGACCAAAAATTTCATTTTTCAAAAAGTCATTCTTCATAAAAATTTTTGCTTGTAAAAAAATATTATTTACAAAGAGAAAAATGTTGATTTGGTATACAGGGTTCTCTAAATCCTGAAAAACATTATTTTTCTTCAAGAGTAAACTACCTTTATTTTTAAATTTTTAAGCATAATGTCATTAGGAATATTTATTTAGAATAAGGTTGTAATCAATAAGAAAACACAAAATTTTATTGTACTCCATAATTTGGCGAAAACGCCTTGATCAAATTCGTTTACAGCTGAAAAATTGCATCGTGTAGGAATTTGGAGAAAGCAGATGTTTTAAAAGCAAATTATGAAAGTTTTTTAGGTCTTTTTCATATAAAAAATTAAATAATTAATTTCTGATAACTCCAAAATCAGTATAATAAACTTTTTTGATACCCCTGTAATTGTAAATGTAAATGCTATTCTAAATGATATTTTGTTTTAAAAATAAAAAATAAAGGTAGTTTACTCTTGAAAATAATATGTTTTAAAAGTTTTGCGAACCCTGTATACAAAATCAGCATTTTCTCTTCGTGAATCATATTTTTTTTACCAGCATACATTTTTATAAAAAAATATTTTTTTATCCATTTGTCCTCTTGTAAACGCCATCCGTGGACAGTATGTATAATGATTATTTTATTATTACAAATTTAGGTTTTTGGTCACGAGATATCTGTTGCGATGGCTCATTATCAACCAACTTGTGATAAATTAAAAGACTCAAGTCCAACACAAAGGTTTATAGATCTCATTTTTAATTTGATACAAGCTATGTCTTCTCGTATACCTAGAGATGCCCTACATGCAGATGGAAATTGTCGTAATAAACAGGTAGAAATATTTTATAAATGTGGATTTTAATATATTTTTTTTAAAGCTGCAGTTGCTTCAACAGTTGGGATAATTTTTTTTGCATTAAATAAAATTTTATTTAATATTTTGACTATTTTATAACCGAAAAAACTAATGCTCATAAAAGCTTCAAATCTATATCGAAATGCGCAAAATACATACCGGTTGAGGTAAATAACATAACATATAGGCAGTGTGACGAAAAGAAACAATCTAACTAAATACCGGCATGTAAACATGCGTGACTAATACTGCTTGTTTTACTATTCTATTACTTTTTTCTTTCTTTTTTTATCTTTTTGACATCCCACGAAGGTCTATGCCTAAATACCAGAGTACCGTGGGTGTCGGATTATTAGATGTTTAACCCATCGTTCCCCCTGTTTCTGTCAACGTTGTCCAAGCACTGAAACATGCAGTTGCATTTTACAGCACCTTTTAGACAACGCGGTAGTGCCACCACGGTCGTTATTTTAAAATAACTACTACCTAAATATGTCTCCTTCGCTGGAAATCGAACCGCCGACCTCTGGCTTCGAAGATCAAAGCTCTGTCCACTAGGCCACGGGGAGATAATTTTGACTTTTTAGATATTGTTTTAAATTTCTTAACAAAGTGAGTTTTCTTGTTTTTAACCACCCAACATCTTTGCACTTTCCCTGTATAGATATGGTCTTCAAATAAACAGCAACCTGATTGGCCTGATGTTTTCCATGGTTACCCAACTACCGTGGCTAAGGCTTAATAAAAAGTATTTTTACGTTTTACTCATCTTATTTACAAATTTTTCAGACAATTATGGAATTTTGGCAATATTTTAAAGATTGGGAAAATCTTGGAAAAAGAAACCTGTGTCGAAGAGCACTTCAGTTGGTCTTAAGGTTACATTACGAGCTACAATAGAAATTTTAGATATGCTAAAATCTGAATATGGATATAAATATTTGATGACAGCACATTATCACAGGACCCATTAGAGGTAATTATACACAAGTAAACCTAACATTCTCCCTCATACGTCCTCCGAAAGGGTTTAATGTTTCTGGAGAAAATCTTATGAAAAGTTTATTGGAACCCAATAAAATTTTACTTTCTTCAAACCAAGGGCGAGAGGAATGGCTTCAAAACATTGATAACCTTCTAGAAGGTGCTGAACGTCAATTGGGAGGTTGTTCAATTGATTACGATCATGATTATAATGAGGCTGTAACCAGTGATGCTGTGCAATCATACATTGCTGGTTAAAGTCGGAAATTTCAACAGGTGTTGAGATGTCCAAATTGTTTGAAAAAATACGTATGGATGCAAGAGACGGTAAACAATTAGAAAGAAAGGACGTAATAAATAAAATGAATTTGTACAATGGTCTTCTGTATGCTAGCTCCGACTTATTTGAGCTGACCAAGCAATTGGAGAAATGTGTCTTAAGAGCTGTAAGCATGCGTGACTAATACTGCTTGTTTTACTATTCTATTACTTGCCGATATACCAAAACTGCTTGTCCTTATAGTATATATGTATTTACGAACATATTACAAAAAAATATATACAGTGTTTCTACATAAGTTGGCGTGGGAAACATTTTTATTATTAATTTAAAGAAAAAAAGGTTTTCTTTATCAAAAGTTCTTCACTTCACTTCACTTCAGTTGGTCTTAAGGTTACATTACGAGCTACAATAGAAATTTTAGATATGCTAAAATCTGAATGTGGATATAAATATTTGATGACAGCACATTATCACAGGACCCATTAGAGGTAATTATACACAAGTAAACCTAATATAGTTATTATTATTGACAACATTTCTTATTATGTCTATAAATAATCATCGATGTTTCATTTTAGGTTTTCGGTAATGCGACAGTCGTGTGGAGGCAATGATCATCCTGATCCAAAAATGTTTGCTCAGGTTTATCGACTGGCATCAACATTCTTCCTCATACGTCCTCCGAAAGGGTGTAATGTTTCTGGAGAAAATCTTATGAAAAGTTTACTGGAACCCAATAAAATTTTACTTTCGAGAGGAATGGCTTCAAAACATTGATAACCTTCTAGAAGGTGCTGAGCACCAATTGGGAGGTTGTTCAATTGATTACGATCATGATTATAATGAGGCTGTAACCAGTGATGCTGTGTAATCATACATTGCTGGTTAAACTCGCAAATTTTAACAGGTGTTGAGATGTCCAAATTGTTTGAAAAAATACGTATGGATGCAAGAGACGGTAAACAATTAGAAAGAAAGGACGTAATAAATAAAATGAATTTGTACAATGGTCTTCTGTATGCTAGCTCCGACTTATTTGAGCTGACCAAGCAATTGGAGAAATGTGTCTTAAGAGCTGTAAGCAAAGCGTTAACAAATATTGATACTATAAGTGAAATATGTCACGAACTTAAAAAAGAAAATATTGGAAAAGTTGGATGCTTTCAGCATGAAAAAGAAGTGACTACACAAATAGTTGACTTTTATATTGTAATGCGGACTCATTTTTGGCAAAATCCAAAAACAAACGCTACGACGCAGCTAAACTAAAAACAAAAATGAACCGCAAAAATGCCAAATTGCTGTCTTAATGTTTTTTTTTCGTATCGCGGTACGAAGAAAATACCAGACACTAAAACGTTGCCTTTTAAATTGCTTAATCGGAAAAAAAATAGAAAAACTTTATAATAAGTCAGAGGCGTACTTTTTTTCTCAATAATATTGTCTATATATTCTTACTGAGACGCCACTGGACCCAATATTGTTAATCTAGGTAGAGCTTAACAAGCGCCTTATTACATTAAATAGGTGTCCCAAATTTCATCCAAATCGGTTGAAGCGTTTTTAAAATATTTTAAAAAATTGACTTTTTTAAAAAAATTTAACGCCCTGTATCTCAGAAAAAGGCAAATCCAAACATGTGTTTGTAGGAACTTATTTTTATAAAACACATAATAAATCACCCTCTTAAGTTTCGTACCATATTTAGGAAACACCCTATGTTCAAAAATTGGTATGTAGTTTACTCAAATATTTAAATAAAAAAAGATTGGTTTTTTTCATTTTAATTATTCAAAATAGCGGTTGTACGCTAAATTCTTCTAGGAAGGTTGGAAAGAGACTTCTTAACCACCGTTAGGCACTCTTAGCATCGGTTTTAGTGATTTAAAAATTAAAAAGTAAAATTTTTTGTATTTAATAATGTCATAATTTGTCGGTGAACCTAAAAAAAAAAATTTGGAGCTTCGTAGGTTCACATAGAAAGTAGTCATGTTAAAAGGATGTGTGCAAAATTTCAGGAAGATCGGTTAAAACTTTTGAGCCAATTTGAAAAATGTAGTTTGGGGAAAAACGTGTTTAAAGCTTAAATAAGTACATAAAAATTCATTGATTATAGTAATTAACTGAATCTGTAATATAAAAAAAAATACTGAAAATTATGTTCTAAAATTTTAGTGACATGTTCTCAAAGGACTGTACTAACATATTATGAAACAAAAAACAAATTCAACATTTTACAGCAGGGCTGGGCTGATTTATATCAAGTAATTTAAAGCATGATATAAATAAATATATTCTTTGTTTTTGGAGCGATATAAAAAATTAACGACATAAAATCAAAATGTTCTCAAAAATAAACAGTACAGCGCAACATATTAAAAAAATAAGTATATTATTATAAACTTTTTGTTTCCGCATTTAAGTTGTAAGGTTTAAACAAAAATACGAGTTTTTCTCCTTTTTCTATGCCCATCCTGTTCTCAATATCTGAATGTACAAAGAAAAATGTGCTAAATATTCTTTTAACTGACGCAGATAAAGCAGTTGCGCACAGAAACTGTTTTATTACTGGCAGCTGTTTTGCTATTTTTTAGCTCATCCTTTTGTGATAACCACCACTCTATTTCATTTACGTTAACCGGAGTACAGACGGTCATGCAAAACTGTCACATTTGTATAAAAAGTCAATGCTGGTGCGTAAATAGTATTGTGTGTATCACAAAATACATTGACTTCTTATACAAATGTGACAGTTTTGCATGACCGTCTGTATCCCGGTTTAGAGGTATCTAAAAACAAGACACAACAGAAATTTTCTTGCAAGAAATTTTGCTCTGATAAATATTTCAGCTTTAAATTGAATCCTTATTTTTTAAAATAACATTAAAATAATTTTTAGAATTACATTGATAATTTTTATTATAAAATAAAAAAATCAAGATTCGTGATTTTAAAAAAAAACTATGATTTTTTTATTTGTTTAATAAAAATCAAAATTTGTTCAACCCTGTTTTACAGGTATCTCCCCCCTTGGCTTCATTATTTAAGAAAAAAAAGTTATATTTTTTGTTAAAAATGTAAATGTTTATCTCGTTGTTTATTTAGATAGGGTTTCCCAACTCTATACACGAAATAACTTCGCCCCTGTAAAAGACAAAAATAAATCTTAAAAAAATGTTTATTTGGATACACTATTTTTTTAGGCAGCACTAGCAACGACTTATTTTGACAAGAAATAAATCGTTAGTACTTGTTTTTTCGTTTTCGCCAATTGTTATATGATCAACCTAAAATGTTTTCAAAAAGTCCGATTTATTACTTTTGTTAAACCTGTAGATCCTAAAACTGTAGATATTTATTGTTTACTTATACAAGGTGCAGTGACGTAGATAATTTCATTTTCTGGTGAGGAGGGGTTATGGAAAGAATAAAATATGTTTGAACCTCGTTTTGTAGGAAAAATTAAAAAACAGCCAAAACATTTTAAAGAGCAAAACAAAAATTGGACCCACCTTCAAAAATATATATTTACCACTTTGTTTGTACTAAAACCTGTTAAATTGTGCAAAAACAACTAAAAAATCAAGAAAGGGGTCTTCCTACTTACAAACCCTACTTTACAGCCTTCATTTGTAACAACTCTTTAAACATTTTTTAACTTTCCTGGGGGAAGGAATTACTTCCTTTACCCCTCCTTCCTCTTTTCTACGCCAGTGACAGGGTATTACAAATTCAAAGTGCGCTCCTACGATCTAATGTCTCTCTAAGTTTATTTTTAAATAAAACACTTCTTTGCCAGAGTTTATTGAGATACACTGGCAAAGGAGTGTTTTTTTTAAATAAACTTAGAAAAAAATTTAAACTGTCTGCCATTTATTTTCGGATTACTTCGTAACGCCTGTGTATTTTAAAAGTTTTAGAACCGAATATTGTTAAGCATTAAAATGCGCAACGTAACCCTAATTTAACTAACTTTGTATCTCGTGCCGTTTCCGAGATCGTTTAAGTGTACTTTAACTTTCTAACAACCTGTATGAGGTGACACTCCATATCTATAGTTTTAGGAACTGCAGCTTTAACAAAGGTAATAAAAGGGAAAATTTTAGGTAAACCATATCAAAGTCAACGGAAACCTAAAATTATTTTCAGAAACACCCTGATAAATTACCTTGTATAATTTAGAGTTATAATAATACTTCTAAATTAAAGCTATATTCGTTTTAACAAGTTAATCAAACTTATCTTTTTATTTGCCTAAGTAGATAATATTACCTTAGATAGCATAGTAAAAGTACAATTCTAAAATACCTTGTTTTACACCCTGTATATTTTGCCTTTATTAAAATGTGTTTATATTTATTTATAAGACTGTACACTATTTTTTTTATTTAAGTAAATAAATTTTAACCGTTTGTTATTCTTTTATACTCAAAAATGTCATTTTATGACTTTATGTATTTTAGACAACTCTATAATAATTTAATATGTTCCGACGCCACTACTATAAGAAACATCCTATGTAAAAACTTTTTATAAATTAAGTATTTCATATATTGTCCTATTTGTATGCATTAAAAATTATCCTGTTAAAGCTTTAGTAAGATAGAAACCAAATTAAAACTATAGGAGGCACTTGAACTCGCAACCTAGCAAATATTCAAATTTGAGGCTCTATAACTCTAAAACTAGAGGATATCGGGCATTGTGCCCATAAGAACATTTAGTCAGGAAGTTTAGATCTACAACATATAATTTTTTTTAAATACTTGACAGCCACTTTTCATAAGAATTGAGCGGGGTCTTTTACATCATAAGGGCATGAAGCAGATTCATGCACCTGGTAGTCACTAATGCAAGCATAAAATTATTAGATGTGCAAAAATCATATGTCTATGCAATATCCTAATATTATGGAAAAGAAGAAGACAAAAAGAAGTGCAAATAATCCAGCAATTTAAGACATATTAAAACAAACTCCATTGACTATTGTGCTGAAGATTTGCGATGGGCCTCATCTTAAAATAGAGTATGACAGCACTGAAACCAAATGTGCAAAATTGAACCAGCCATACAGAGCTTCGTTAACAGAATGCAAAGTTTACAAATTCTGATGCAACCCATTATATCAGCAAAAAACATATAAAAATGAATTAATTTTAACCAACAACAATTTTTTAAAATAAAGAAAAAAGGTGGCAGGGCAAGTGCCATGTCCCAACTTTAATCAGTTTCCACCACTACCACAAAAAAATGTCCCAATACACTATAAAAATAACAAAACTCGGAAAGCCAAAAATTAATTAATTATTACAAGTAATTCGAGGTTTTTATAAGTAAGGATAAAAAAATGTTTTTCTTAAAACTTTAACACCCTGGAGCTTAAAAGTTAGGAGGTTTAGGAGATATTCTTCACAAAACAAGCTGAGGAAACATATCCTCTATTATTAGTCATCAAATAAATAATACCATGTATAAAAGAGTTTCGAGCACACTTTAACATGAAATTCCAAGATTTTTCAAACATTATTTTGTTTCCCGGAAAAGGCTGAAAAATAAAATAAACGCAAATTATTTAATAATGGGGTCCACTGGATGGATCAAACCATACAGGTAGTTCAAAACCAGCGGGGAACAAGTGTTAAAAATGTTCTTTTATTGACAGATATAAAGAAACTTGCGCAAATGTGAACGTGATAAAGTTATTTAAAAAGGAATATCTACACGTGTTGATTATTTATTAGTTCTTACCATCAACGCTAGTCTTTGACTGCTTATGCAATTTTTTATGGAAATTATACAAAGCAAGGTTTTTAAAGCAAACTATTTAACTTTTGGATAAAAATTTCAGATCGATGTAAACATGGTATAATTTTTCGGGTTACTGTGTGCACTGAAAAAGACCATGCATCAACACAAGCAAATATAATTTCTAGTAAAGAATAACTTCAACAATCGTTAGATTATACAGCAATAAATTAATGTAAATGGTAATAATAGACAAAAGTTGCAAAAATAAAATTACCGCGCTAAAAAACCAATTAGGAGATCAGCAAAGACACAGAAATCATGCTTTTTTTTGTCAGAGGATCGCCTACAAATGCATAAAAAATGGACAGTTCCATAAGCGTAACTAGCCATCGAACGTGGAAGGGCCCGAGAAAAATATCAATATGACGGCAAGTGCAAAAAGGCCTACCCTCAAAAAATTATTGATACAGTACAATATGTAACAAAGGTACAATACCATGTTGTACCTACTTACACGCCTGTACCAATTAATTTTTTGACATATGCTACATTTTTGGGGGAGACGGCCTCTCCAGGCCCCCATAGTTACACAAAAACCTATACAGAAATAAGGCTTTTTTATCAGAGGATCGCCTGAAAATGCAGAAATAATGCACAGTTCTACGGCAATATGCCCAATTTGCAATGGGCAATATAATAATTTGTCAGACTTACAAAAACACATAAACAGGCATCACCAGTATTCTTACTGTGATTTGGAATTTTTAAGCAAATTTTAATGCAATTCACACGTTTTTAGCCATCATAGAGGGAAAAGACGAAATCTCAGGAATCAAAAACTAAATAAAATTGAACACATAGGAACCTATATAGAAACGCAATGACATTTGAAACCAGCAAGATGATTTTTATTGTTGACGAATAACCGATCCCTTAAACTTTGCAAAAGCACATTAGCAGGCATTTTCAGTATTCAATTCCGTGTACTTACTGTGATTTGTCCTTTTGAGCGAATTTAAATGCAATTTACACGTTTTTACCCAGCATACACGGAAATGACAATAACTCAGAAATCGAAAATAACATAAAATTGAACAAATAGGAACCCAGCAAAATAACTCTAAAAGACCTAGGGGCAGCAACTATTATAAATTTTAGGCGTTCAACCAATTATAACCGCGGTTTTTAAATGGTGACAACTTTGACGTATAATACATTGTTTAAACGTCAACATAACCGATTGGTAAATACCGTTTTAGAATTGGTTCTTCGCCTAAAATTGATGTATGATAGTAAAACATACATGAGATCAGGGAAAATATTTTAAAAATTGACGGAAAACCGTTCCATCGAAAAAACACGTTTAAAGATATAGATTATAGCTTAAGAAGTCATGGACCCAAATGAGTATCAAAAAAGAACACACGTTTAGGGAATAATCTTGTCCTCTATGAAGACAAAAAGTATACTCTAGTTAGTATGTTTGGTAAAACAGATGCAAATTTATCAGACACAAGTGTTTTTAAATCAATAACCCCCAAGAAAACAAAACATTATTTTATTTCACGGATGATCCTAAAAGAAAGACTGATTTAAAAAAATGTTTCTATACAAACCTGAAAAGTACACGAGACTTGTATAAGCTCGTTTTCCTACTTCCACTCTATCCTTAAAACAACTTTTGTTTAAAATATTGGTTTAATAATAATTGTATGTTATCACCCGCTAATACCTTTGCCTATGAAATAGGTATTAGGACCCCTAAAGGTTCATTATAGCTTACAGTCTACTAACAGAATTAATATTTACCACCACTACCACAAAAAAATGTCCCAAAATGAAATTCCTAGATTTTCCAAACATTTTTTGTTTCCCGGAAAAGGCTGAAAAATAAAATAAACGCAAATTATTCAATAATGGGGTCCACTGGATGGATCAAACCATACAGGTAGTCCGAAACCAGCGGGAAACAAGTGTTGAAATTTTTTTCTCTTATTGACAGATATAAAGAAACATGCGCAAATATGAACGTGATAAAGTTATTTAAAAAGGAATATCTACACGTGTTTGTTGATTATTTATTAGTTCTTACCATCAACGCTAGTCTTTGACTGTATAAGAAATTTTTTTATGGAAATTATGCAAAGCAAGGTTTTTAAAGCAAACTACTTAACTTTTGGATAAAAATTTCAGATCGATGTAGACACGGTATAATTTTTGGGGTTACTGTGTGCACTAAAAAGACCATACATCAACACAAGAAAATAAAATTACTAGTAAAGAATAACTTCAACAATCGTTAGATTATACAGCAATAAATCAATGTAAATATTAATAATTGGCAAAAGTTGCAAACATAAAATTACCGCGCTAAAAAACCAATTAGGAGATTAGCAAAGACACAGAAATCATGTTTTTTTTTGTCAGAGGATCGCCTACAAATGCATAAAAAATTGACAGTTTCATAAGCGTAACTAGCCATCGAACCTGGGAAGGCCCGAAAAAATATCAATATGACGGGAACTGCATTTTTTGTAAGCCAAATAGGGCCTCACCTCAAACAATTATTGATACAGTACAATATGTAACAAAGGTACAATAACATGTTGTACCTACTTACATGCCTGTACCAATTAATTTTTTGACATATACTACATTTTGAGGAGGGGCGGCCTCTCCGGGCCCCCAGAGTTACACAAAAACCTATACAGAAATAAGGCTTCTTTTTTATCAAAGGATCGCTTTAAAATGCAAAAATAATGTACAGTTCTACGACAAAATGCCCAATTTGCAGTGGGCAATATTTGTCTGACTTACAAAAACACAGTAATTTTACTGTGATTTGGCATTTTTAAGCAAATTCTAATGCAATTTACACGTTTTTAGCCATCATAGGGGAAAAGACGAAATCTCAGGAATCCAAAACCACATAAAATAGAACACATAGGAACCCATGTAGAAACGCAATGACATTTGAAACCAGCAAGATGATTTTTATTGTTGACGAATAACCGATCCCTTAAACTTTGCAAAAGCACATAAGCAGGCATTTCCAGTATTCAGTTTCGTAAACTTACTGTGATTTGCCTTTTTGAGCGAATTTAAATGCAGTTCACACGTTTTTACCCAGCATACACGAAAATGACGATAACTCATAAATTGAAAGTATCATAAAATTAAACAAATAGGAACCAAGCAAAATAACTATAAAATACCTAGGGGCAGCAACTATGATAGTAAAACATACATGAGGTCAGAGAAATTATTTTAAAAATTGACGAGAAACCGTTCCATCGAAAAAACATGTTTAAAGAGATAGATTATAGCTTAAGACGTCATGGGCCCAAATGAGTATCAAAAGAGAACAAACGTTTAGGGAATAATCTTGTCCTTTATTAAGACAAAAAAGGTATACTCTAGTTAGTATGTTTGGTAAAACAGATGCAAATTTATCAGACACAAGTATTTTTAAATCAATTACCCCCAAGAAAACAAAACATCATTTTATTTCACGCATGATCCTAATAGAAAGACTGATACAAAAAAATGTTGCTATACAAACCTGAAAAGTACGCGAGACTTGTATAAGCTCATTTTTCTACTTCCACTCTATCCTTAAAACAACTTTCGTTTAAAATATTGGTTTAATAATAATTGTATGTTATCACCCGCTAATACCTTTGCCTATGAAATAGGTATTAGGACCCCTAAAGGTTTATTATAGCTTACAGTTGATTAACAGAATTAATATTTACCACCACTACCACCAAAAAATGTCCCAAAACACTATAAAAATAACAAAACTCGGAAAGCCAAAAATTAATCAGTCATTACAAGTCATTCAAGGTTTGTTTAAATCAGCAACTTTATCAAAAATTATTAGATTTCTACAATACTTTACAATGCACAAAACAGACGTACAATAAAATATGACAGGGCAATGGCTCCCAATTACATTTATGAACACAATAAAACAATATGACATATCTAGTATAATTTAATTGATAGCTTACAGAATAGGATTTCTTGGGTACGCCATGGCCATTTTTATAGTTTTAAAGTAAGGATAAAAAATGTTTTTTTCTTAAAACTTTAACACCCTGGAGCTTAAAAGTTAGGAGGTTTAGGAGATATGTTCATATTATAAACTTTTCTTCACAAAACAAGCTGAGGAATCATATGCTCTATTATTAGCCTTTAAATAAATAATACCCTGTATAAAAGAGCTTCGAACACACTTAAATATAAAATTCCTAGATTTTCTAAACATTTTTTGTTTCCCGAAAAAGGCTGAAAAATAAAATAAACGCAAATTATTCAATAAATGGGTCCACTGGATGGATCAAACCATACAGGTAGTCCGAAACCAGCTGGGAACAAGTGTTGAAAAAATGTTCTCTTTTTGACAGATATAAAGAAACATGCGCAAATATGAACGTAATAAAGTTATTTAAAAAGGAATATCCACAAGTGTTTGTTAATTATTTATTAGTTCTTGCCATCAACACGGGTCTTTGACTGTTAACAAATTCGGAAATCACCAAAGACACAGAAATCATGTTTTTTTTTGTCAGAGGCTTGTCTACAAATGCATAAAAAATGGACAGTTCCATAAGCGTAACTAGCCATCGAACCTGGGAAGGCCCGAAAAATATCAATATGACGGGAACTGTATTTTTTTAAGACCAAAAAGGGCCTCACCTCAAAAAATTATTGATACAGTACAATATGTAACAAAGGTACAATAACATGTTGTACCTACTTACACGCCTGTACCCAAGATTTTTTTTGACATATGCTACATTTTGGAGGGGGCGGCCCCCAGGCCTCCATAGTTACACAAAAACCTATACAGAAATAAGGCTTCTTTTTTATCAGAGGATCGCTTGAAAATGCAAAAATAATGCACAGTTCTACACAATTTGCCCAATTTGTAGTGGGCAATATTATAATTTGCCTGATTTACAAAAACACATAAACAGGCATCCCCAGTATTCTTACTGTGATTTCGAATTTTTAAACAAATTTTAATGCAATTTACACGTTTTTAGCCATCATAGGGGGAAAAGACCAAATCTCAGGAATCCAAAACCACTAAAATTGAACACCTATGAACCTATGTAGAAACGCAATGACATTTGAAACCAGCAAGATGATTTTTATTGTTAACGAATAACCGATCCCTTAAACTTTGCAAAAGAACATAAGCAGGCATTTCCAGTATTCAGTTTCGTGAACTTACTGTGATTTGCCTTTTTTGAGCGAATTTAAATGCAATTCACACGTTTTTACCCAGCATACACGGAAATGACGATAACTCAGGAATCGAAAATAACATAAAATTGAACAAATAGGAACGAAGCAAAATAACTGTAAAAGACCTAGGGGCAGCAACTATGATAGTAAAACATACATGAGGTCCGAAAAATTATTTTAAAACTTGTCGAGAAACCGGTTTATCGAAAAACACGTTTAAAGAGATAGATTATAGCTTAAGACGTCATGGACCCAGATGAGTATCAAAAGAGAACACACGTTTAGGAAATAATCTTGTCCTTTATTAAGACAAAAGGTATACTTTAGTTAGTATGTTTGGTAAAACAGATGCAAATTTATCAAACACAAGTATTTTTAAATCAATAACCCTCAAGAAAACAAAACATCATAAGGTTTATTATAGTTTACAGTCGACTAACAGAATGAATATTTACAAAATAAATATATTTTATTTTACACTGTACAAAGTTTTAAGACATTGTTTAGAATCTATGACACCCTTTTCTGTAAAAGCGTTTTTGGTTAAAGCACTAGAATCTCTGTCGGAATTTTTAAATAAATGGTTTAATTAATATAAAAAACAATGGCTCGACCTATGGTTAAAAAGCGCTGCAAGCCAATAGAAAATACGTGGCTTAAGGTTGCATCGGAGACCACTAGAGATTTCTGGAAGTAAGTTAAAAAAACACAACGTGCGCCATTGTGCTTTTATATCTCGGCCGAAACAAGCGAGTGTTGTGTGTGTGTAACTCAGGAATCGAAAATAACATAAAATTGAACAAATAGGAACGAAGCAAAATAACTGTAAAAGACCTAGGGGCAGCAACTATGATAGTAAAACATACATGAGGTCCGAAAAATTATTTTAAAACTTGTCGAGAAACCGGTTTATCGAAAAAACACGTTTAAAGAGATAGATTATAGCTTAAGACGTCATGGGCCCAAATGAGTATCAAAAGAGAACACACGTTTAGGAAATAATCTTGTCCTTTATTAAGACAAAAAAGGTATACTCTAGTTAGTATGTTTGGTAAAACAGATGCAAATTTATCAGACACAAGTATTTTTAAATCAATTACCCCCAAGAAAACAAAACATCATTTTATTTCACGCATGATCCTAATAGAAAGACTGATACAAAAAAAATGTTGCTATACAAACCTGAAAAGTACGCGAGACTTGTATAAGCTCATTTTTCTACTTCCACTCTATCCTTAAAACAACTTTCGTTTAAAATATTGGTTTAATAATAATTGTATGTTATCACCCGCTAATACCTTTGCCTATGAAATAGGTATTAGGACCCCTAAAGGTTTATTATAGCTTACAGTTGATTAACAGAATTAATATTTACCACCACTACCACCAAAAAATGTCCCAAAACACTATAAAAATAACAAAACTCGGAAAGCCAAAAATTAATCAATCATTACAAGTCATTCAAGGTTTGTTTAAATCAGCAACTTTATCAAAAATTATTAGATTTCTACAATACTTTACAATGCACAAAACAGACGTACAATAAAATATGACAGGGCAATGGCTCCCAATTACATTTATGAACACAATAAAACAATATGACATATCTAGTATAATTTAATTGATAGCTTACAGAATAGGATTTCTTGGGTACGCCATGGCCATTTTTATAGTTTTAAAGTAAGGATAAAAAATGTTTTTTTCTTAAAACTTTAACACCCTGGAGCTTAAAAGTTAGGAGGTTTAGGAGATATGTTCATATTATAAACTTTTCTTCACAAAACAAGCTGAGGAATCATATGCTCTATTATTAGCCTTTAAATAAATAATACCCTGTATAAAAGAGCTTCGAACACACTTAAATATAAAATTCCTAGATTTTCTAAACATTTTTTGTTTCCCGAAAAAGGCTGAAAAATAAAATAAACGCAAATTATTCAATAAATGGGTCCACTGGATGGATCAAACCATACAGGTAGTCCGAAACCAGCTGGGAACAAGTGTTGAAAAAATGTTCTCTTTTTGACAGATATAAAGAAACATGCGCAAATATGAACGTAATAAAGTTATTTAAAAAGGAATATCCACAAGTGTTTGTTAATTATTTATTAGTTCTTGCCATCAACACGGGTCTTTGACTGTTAACAAATTCGGAAATCACCAAAGACACAGAAATCATGTTTTTTTTTGTCAGAGGCTTGTCAACAAATGCATAAAAAATGGACAGTTCCATAAGCGTAACTAGCCATCGAACCTGGGAAGGCCCGAAAAAATATCAATATGACGGGAACTGTATTTTTTTAAGACCAAAAAGGGCCTCACCTCAAAAAATTATTGATACAGTACAATATGTAACAAAGGTACAATAACATGTTGTACCTACTTACACGCTTGTACCCAAGATTTTTTTTGACATATGCTACATTTTGGAGGGGGCGGCCCCCAGGCCTCCATAGTTACACAAAAACCTATACAGAAATAAGGCTTCTTTTTTATCAGAGGATCGCTTGAAAATGCAAAAATAATGCACAGTTCTACACAATTTGCCCAATTTGTAGTGGGCAATATTATAATTTGCCTGATTTACAAAAACACATAAACAGGCATCCCCAGTATTCTTACTGTGATTTCGAATTTTTAAACAAATTTTAATGCAATTTACACGTTTTTAGCCATCATAGGGGGAAAAGACCAAATCTCAGGAATCCAAAACCACTAAAATTGAACACCTATGAACCTATGTAGAAACGCAATGACATTTGAAACCAGCAAGATGATTTTTATTGTTAACGAATAACCGATCCCTTAAACTTTGCAAAAGAACATAAGCAGGCATTTCCAGTATTCAGTTTCGTGAACTTACTGTGATTTGCCTTTTTTGAGCGAATTTAAATGCAATTCACACGTTTTTACCCAGCATACACGGAAATGACGATAACTCAGGAATCGAAAATAACATAAAATTGAACAAATAGGAACGAAGCAAAATAACTGTAAAAGACCTAGGGGCAGCAACTATGATAGTAAAACATACATGAGGTCCGAAAAATTATTTTAAAACTTGTCGAGAAACCGGTTTATCGAAAAAACACGTTTAAAGAGATAGATTATAGCTTAAGACGTCATGGACCCAGATGAGTATCAAAAGAGAACACACGTTTAGGAAATAATCTTGTCCTTTATTAAGACAAAAGGTATACTTTAGTTAGTATGTTTGGTAAAACAGATGCAAATTTATCAAACACAAGTATTTTTAAATCAATAACCCTCAAGAAAACAAAACATCATAAGGTTTATTATAGTTTACAGTCGACTAACAGAATGAATATTTACAAAATAAATATATTTTATTTTACACTGTACAAAGTTTTAAGACATTGTTTAGAATCTATGACACCCTTTTCTGTAAAAGCGTTTTTGGTTAAAGCACTAGAATCTCTGTCGGAATTTTTAAATAAATGGTTTAATTAATATAAAAAACAATGGCTCGACCTATGGTTAAAAAGCGCTGCAAGCCAATAGAAAATACGTGGCTTAAGGTTGCATCGGAGACCACTAGAGATTTCTGGAAGTAAGTTAAAAAAACACAACGTGCGCCATTGTGCTTTTATATCTCGGCCGAAACAAGCGAGAAATTAAACAAATTAAAAGGTTTTGTACCACAATACTGTTCACTATTCCAATACAGCAAAATTGTATCAAAAAATTTTAATGTTAGTTTAAACGAGTCAGAACTTTCCAAAATTAACCAAGCCCTGATCACTAAACAATAAAGTATGTTAATAAATCGCTAGTAACTTATGTAAAACAAAACCCACAGATATTTAAGGTATAAATAGCTGTTGTGATTTTATTAAATTAATTTATTTTAATATAAAAATAAATATAAATATTGCATAGAGTAAATAAATAGTTTTTAGAAAAAAAATAAAAGCAAAAAACCAACGATGAAACTGAAAACAAAGAAAAATGCGTTTACTTTTTTTTCATAAGAAGTACACAGAATGAAAAATTAGTTACCAAAGTTACAGAGTAGAGCTCAAAACCTTTTATTAATAGATAACAAAATTTGCAGAAATATCAATGAAGGTAACTTAATTTTTTAGATAAAAGAAAATCTAAAAGTTATTTAAAGTATTCAATTTTGCAAAAGAATATGACAAACGTTAAACGCAAAAAGCAGCCAAGACACCAGCATATTAAGCAGATGAAGATATGCTTTCTTTTCCCGTGGGAAGGACCAGGCGGAAAAAGTAGTTCCCAAGGTTACAGAGTAGAGCTTTCTTTCTGTTATTGAAAGATATAAAGAAACTTAATTGAGAAGGAATCTATGAGTCTATACGTGTTGATTCTAGTGGTAGTGTTTTGAAATTTAAAGTTTTAATAGCTAGTAGGGGGAGACTTTTAACGTCCACGCTGTATAATGAGCATATATAAAGAAATAAAACAAATTTGGTGTAAGACTTTACTAACCAATTTTTTTCAAAGTTAAAAAGTTTTTTGTAAAATTTGTGTTCCACAATTATTAAATTTTAGTTTGAAAACCATAGAGGAGTGTACTTTCGTTTATATCGGTCAAGCGAGGGTCCAAATAGGCAACTCCACATGGGAACCATACTGTATAAAGCACGATATATAACCAGTAGGTACCATATCACCAGTAAAAGTAGTAATATCAGATAATTGCTATGGGACCTCTTCAATTAAAAAATGGTACCCAGAACAGAAGACCAACTGTTTTGGATAAAGAAAGAAAAAACTTTATTGTTTTATCATTTATCTATTTTGGAAAACTTATTGCTGAAAAAGCAGATACAGCTAACAACAATGCCAGAGGTCACTGTATCGTTAGCAAAAAATTGTTAAGCATTGTAATAGAGCATCTATACAAGGTTGTGAAAAACTGCTTTGACCTCTTGTGTCCCACAGGGGTTAAGGTGGATATTAACTATTTACCACTAACTGTAGTGATAGGTGGTGATGCATACAAACAACCTCAAAACAAAAGAAATTTACGTTAGGAGAGCTAAAAGCAGATACATGCATCAGAAAAAGACCCGTTAAGGTGGTATTATTTACAGTCATTGATAAGTTGACAAAGGCTCAAAAGACGAGTAGGGTCCATGCTTGTCTTTAAAAACGTGTTAAATGGAGAAAACCAAAAAGGCGTTTTAATGGTCAAAACATTTACCAAGAAGGGGAGTAAAAATAATGATGGAAATACGCTTACTCGCACCTCTAAAAAACCAAGCCGCTGATCAGCAATCAAAACAGTCTGCTAACAAATTTAATGACTAATGTAAAACAAAGCCCAGATGAAGTGAATATATATTTTTTAAAGACTATATAAAACCAACATTGGAACTAGACATAAACAATGGCGCGGTCTTGCAGATGAATACATGCTAAGTTTACTTTTTCCCATAAAAGTACACAAATTGACAAAGTATTTGCCAATGTTAAATAGTAGAGTTCTTCTCTATTCATTGATAGATACAAAAAACCTTTACGAATATGAACGCGGGTCGGTTATTCCTTAGAAGCAATGGAAAATAAAAATTGCACGCTTAAAACAAAAAAAAAAAACTGCACTATTATAATACAACAGCGAACTTAGTAATACCAGTTAAGAAGAATGGCACAATTATCAAACTGATGACAAATTGTTCATTATACAAAAATAAAAGAAATTTACGTCGTAGTGGGAAGTAGCAAATTCATGCACCTGTAAGTCCCTAATGCAAGCATAAAATTATCAGACGTGCAAAAAATTAAATGTCTATGAAATTTCCGAATATCATGAGAAAGAAAAATACAAGAAAGGGGTACAAAAAATGTAGCAATTGGGGACATACTAAAACAAACTCCATTGGACCTTATGCTGAGGGATTTGCGCTGGGCCCCATATTACAATAGAGTATAACAGCATGGAAACTAAATATGCAAAATGCAACCAGCCACACGGACCTTTGTCAACAGAATGCGTAATTTACAAATATAGATGCAACATATAATATCAGTAACTAACTAACCAAAACATATTAGACTGGGCCAAAAAATGGAGTTTTCTTTTTTTTAATTATATAGAAAATATTGTTTAGGAAAAAATATATGGTAATAATTTGAGCCCTTAATATTAATATTTAGAGGGCCCCCTCCTTTAATTAGGATTTTTATTTGTACTTTTATTTTTCGCGTTAAAGCTTCCTAACTATCAAAGTAAAAAAAAATGTGGACTTATATCTTTAGACAATTAAATTGGCTTCAAAAAACGTCTATTTGAAAACTTTTGCCAGGTGAACCGTTTTCGAGTAATCAAGCTTTAAACATTGATACATTTTTTAAATTTACCTTTTTATTTCGGAAATTTGTAACTAACTTAAAAATAAGTATAAAAAAGAACATAGATTCTTAAAGGGGATTTAATGCTCTACAGCTTGATTACTCGAAAACGTTTCGTCTGGCGAAAATTTTCTAAAAATACTTTGGCATAAGCCTTGGTAGACTGTAATAAGGATGGCCTTTAAAGGTTCACGGAAAAGGCTGATAAATAAAATAAACGCAAATTATAAGCTAATCGGGTCCACTGGATGGGTCAAATCGTCCAGGGAGTCCAAGATCAGCGGGGAACAATTATTTGGTTTAATTAAGATATTGTGATGTGTTAAAAAAGTGTTCTTTTATCGACTGATATAAAGAAACGCGCACAAATATGAACGTGATTAAGTTATTTGAAAATAAATTTTCACACGTGTTGGTTGATTTTTGTATTAGTTCTTACCAGTAAAGCTCGTATATAACGGGGTTAATAACTTCAACCATTATTGGATCTTAAAATTCAAAAACATACAGCAAAAAATCGATTTAGTGGTCAAGTAAACATAAAATTACCGCGCAGAGGATCAATTAGCATCAGGAAAAACCTATACAGAAATCAGGCTTGTTTTAAAAATGCAAAAAAATGCACAGTTCTAAGACAATATGCCCACTTTGCAGTAGGCAATATGATAATTTTTCTGACTTGTAAACTTGTAAGCAGACGTTTCAAATGTTTGGTTCCGTGTTCTCCTTTGATTTGTTATTTTTGAGCCAATTTGATGCAATTCACACGTTTTTAAAGATCATACAGGAAAAAGACGAAAACAACATAAAATTAAACAAATAAAAACCTGTAGAAACGCAAAATAACCTTAGCAGACCTAGGGACAGCAACTATAGTAGTTAAACATAAACATAAATTATTAAAAAAAAAAAACACGTTTAAAGAGATACAGTAGTATAGGTTAAGCCCTCATGGACCAGAAATTGTATCAAAGAGAAAACAAGATTAGGCGATAATCTGGCCTTTTATCAAGATAAAGTATACTTCAGTTAGTATGTTTAGTAAAACAGATGCAAATTTTTAGACTCAAGTTTTCTGGAGTCAATTACCCCAATAAAACGAAACATCATTTTATTTAACGCATGACCTTAATGGAAACACTGTTCAAAAAAAGTTATTTTTACCATAACCGGGAAAGAACACACCGCTAAAAACTTATACAATATAAGCAACGCTGTTTGGTTCATCGGCAGGCAATAGTGTTTTTTTTTTAGTTTTAATTCTTCTACAGTCTAATAGCAGAGACTTTTTGCTGCTGTGCGGCTTGAGTGCCGACAGGCAAGACGTGTTGGTAACGCGGGATTTATAAATAATAAGTTTTTTAGCTAGTGGGTTTACGTTAAAACTTAATTTTCTTAAGGGGAAACGATTTAAAGATTTCTTTTTGTTTGATGTTTTGTTAATTGTTTGTTTTGTAATTTTATCAGTGTCAAGAGTAGTCCAGAGGGGAAACTTCAGGGAATCTAACGAGTTTCGGTACGAAAGGGAAAAAGTAAATAAATACT
Source organism: Listronotus bonariensis (assembly GCA_014170235.1). Taxonomy (NCBI): domain Eukaryota; kingdom Metazoa; phylum Arthropoda; class Insecta; order Coleoptera; family Curculionidae; genus Listronotus; species Listronotus bonariensis. Next base: position 94,371 of record JACEGR010002021.1, read on the forward strand.
GCCCGTCCATGAAATAGCAGAGCACTTATAAAAGGTTTAGGGTACTCCAACTTAACATCTTAAGAAACATTTGTAACAACTTTCTGTGAATGTGTAAACTTTGGAAACTTAAATAATAAAAAAACCTAAAAAAAATTTGTAAAAAAGTAAAAAAATTGAAGAGAAAACCCGAGGCGGTGATTCATTGGTTATCGGCTTGGCGGTGCCCACCACTTCTGTGGGTGGCTGTCTTGCCGAGAACACACAAATACTAAATACAATGACCCCTAAAACCATTAAAGAAACCAAAACCCATGACTTGAACAACGAAAAGTTATTTGATGTAGTACGACGGCGTGTCAACTTTGGGACCACACCCCCGGGGGTGGTTTCATTTGCAAGGCAATCCGAGGGTAAGACTCGACACGGGGCACCTTCCCCTACCAATCAACACACCGGACATCTTAGTAACCTTCCTGCAAATTTTGCAAACCACCCCACTTCTAAGTGTTAAATTAATAAATATTGTAAAACCAAAAAATTACAGTATATTTAGGACAAATAAAGGCACGTTTTTATCAAATTTCGTAAAAATATTCTTTTTTGTAAAAAATAAAAAACCGAAAAAACTTTTTTTTAATTTTTCACATAAATTGTGAGGTTATGTAAAAAGAAACTAAATAGTGTTCCGAAACACTCCGTATAAAAACATGTGCCTTTGGTTTTTATACCTTTATTAACAACGAAAGGAAACTAAGGTTACAATAACGACAAAATCTTTACTTGTCAATGTCTCGAAGTTGGAAGGTAATGTGAAAGAGTAAAGAATAATCTAGAATTTTGTAAAAATATCTGGAAAATTCCATAGTACAGGATGGCATAAAAGTTCTCAATGGAACCTAAGAAAGTGATAAAAGAACTTGGAAAAATTAAGGTAAATTATTTAAATAGATAAACAAACTATAATGATCCTAACTCTCCAAAATTCTCTAACGTAAACACATTTTTGAAAGTCTGTAACAATACAAAAGTTGTACATCTTTACATTGCCTACAACTTTGCAATTTAACTTTTTCCATTAAGCTTGTAGTTTGGCCGGAAATCTAGAAAAGCGGTATTTTTTACACTTTAACCCCCTACCCGACCTCAGATAGAGTGGAATTTATTTTTCCTATCAATTTTGGTGTATTTTCTACCTTTTACAATGGGTCTCATTCTACTATATTTTTTTTGTTTCAAAAATTATCTAGCCTGGTCTATCTTCTGTAAAATCTCTTTTGGTGAAAACACTAGAACCTCCCTCGAAATTTGTAAATAAATACTTAAATTTGAAAAAACCATTTATTATAATACCCCTGTGGTTAAGAAGAGGTGCAAGCTAATAGAAACTACGTGTCTTAAGTCTGCAAGGGCTGTTTTTATGCGGGAACCACCAAAAATTCTAAAAGAGAGTTAAAAGAAAGACTACAACGCGTGCGTATTGTGCTTTTATATTTTGACCCAAACAAGCGGGAAATCAAACAAATAAAGAGATACTGTACTCCAATATTGTTCGCTAATATAATAGATTTTACACGACCAAATAGAAAATTTTTGGAATACGGTGAAAATAAATTTAACCACAAAAGTTATGCCAGAAGAGCAAGAATGCGAAAATAATTTTATTAATATTCATTCTAGAAAGAGTAAAGGCAGATCTACAGTTCGATTAAATAAAATAAGAAATAAATTTACCCATTTATCTCTTACAGAAAAAGATGAAATTATGCAACAATATGAAATAATTAACCAAAATCCAGCCATGACCTGTGTGAAATATCAAAAACTGTGCAAGCAGCCATGAGAAAAAAATGCGCAAACCGCCGCTAATCATTGTAAAGGAAAGATTAGATTTAAACCAAAGGTTTAAAACTTTTACTAAAAACCTAAATAAACTTACCAGTCAAGAGGGATTTCGTACTTACGCTACTGATGATAACAAAATTTAGGGTTTTGAAAAAAAAATACATTAAATAATAATTCTAGCACACCTACAATTTTTAACAACAAAAAAAAGAAATTTACGCCATAAGAACAAAAAGTAAATACATGCACATAATAATTACTAATGCAAGCATAAAATTATTAAACAAGTACGGTAGATTGCTTTGTGCAAAAGATGCAGCAAATGATGAGATACTAAAACAGTCATGGGACAGCACGTACCAAATGTGCAATTTGCAACCAGCTACACAGACCTTCGTCGATAAAATTCAAATATTTTAAATTTACATACAACATATTAAATCAGAAAAACCAAGACCATCTACATATGTAAGTGTTTCGATTTCAACCAGTATTCCATAAAAAAGCAAGACAAAATGACATGACAATGTAATTTTAAAAGATAAAGAAGTGGTTCTAACTTTAATTAGGTCTAGTCACTGCCACAAAGAAATGCTGCAATACCACTAAAAACAGCAAAAAAAAACGGAGAGCCAGAAATCCATTAATTACAGCAAGCCATTAGAGATTTTTCCGAATCCATAAATGTATCAAAAATTATTACATATCTACGAGACTTTACAATACAAATAACTAGACACACAACAAAATATAAGATATCTCCGGCTCTAATTACATTTATAGACATAATAGAAAAATATGAAATATCGACTTAGCGCAATATAAGGCGAAATCCTAAAATTTCCGACAAGTAGTAATAATTAACACTAGCGAAAAATACCATAATATACAAAAACAGAATGGATGAGTCAAAGACGTCACGGAAATCTAAGACTATCGAGTGACCTCCGAAGCGACACTTTAAAGAACGAAAAAATACACAGTAGATTATACAAGCTAAATATTTTTGCAACAGTATTTAAATTAATAAAGGTATTTTGAAGTGTCAAACCAAGTGTCTTCTTATTGACACATATAAAGCAACTTACTTGAATATGAATGTGGGTAGGTTATTCAAGAGAGAAAATATATACAACTGCCGACATACTTTTTACATTGATTTCCTTGATATTAAAAATAATAAAAAAAAAAGAATACTAGCCCATTTTAAAACTTAAAATGGTAATGGTGCTGTCTTAGCAGACGAAAACATGCTAAGTTTGCTTTTTTTCCCATGGTAGGTACAGTAAAAAGGTAGCTGACCTACTTTTTGCTTTAAGGTGTTTGATAATAATAATAATATATTTAAAAAAATATATATAAAACCCAGTTTAGAATTTAAAACAGCAATGGTGCTGTCTTAGCAGACAAAAACATACTATATTCCACTTTTTTTCTATGAAAAATACACGGGCTGAAAAAGTAGTTGCCAAAGTGACAGAGTGGAACTTACCTCAACTTATTATTAGGCGTAAAAAAACTTCCTCGAATATAAATAAATAAGGGTAAGTTATTTGAAACATTAATAATAGGAACTAGACACTGCCAGTATCAAATTGATACTTGCTGACCTACTTTCCGCTTTAAGGTCCTTAATAATATAGATTTTACGAAAAAAACATGTAAAAACCAGCTACAAACTTAAAACAGCAATGGTGCTATTTTAGCAGAGGAACATACGTCAAGTTTGTTTTTTTTAAGGAGAGTTATCCAGGCTGAAAAAGTAGTGGCCAAAGTTACAGAGTGGAGCTCACTTATTGATAGGCATCAGGAAACTTTCTTGAATATAAACATGGTTAAGTTATTTGAGAGATTAAACATAAGAACCAGACACTGCCGACCTACTTTTTTGCTTTGAGGGCCTTAATAATTATAATAATTATATATATTTCAAATAATAAACATTTTTAAAAAATCTGCCAGTACTGAAAACCCCCGAATAATAAGTAAAATAGTAGTAAGTTCAGGTAACTTAGGAGCCACCAGCTGATAAAATTGTTAAGCAAGAGATTGTTAACTGTAAGATTAAGCTATTCAGAATGTAAACATAGTGTTCACTGTGGGTGCCAAGTGGGCTATAGACTGCCAAATAATATTGGAAAAAATATGTTTACTAATATGTGTAAGTTATCATTTGTGGTCATAGGACCGGTGTTATTGGTAAAAAAGTAGTTTAATTTTAAATACACATAAATAGTTTTTTCTAATTTACCACCCTTTCGGGGTCATCCTACCCAGGTTTTGACTGTCGCCCCCCTAGGTAGTGCAATGCAGCCTTAAATCTTATTGTGCCCTTACCCCTACTCCATCTCATTCACACACCATTCATTCCATAACTTGGATGGTTGCTGCTCGGTCGATTACGCCCGAGCAGAACATCGCGTGCCCGGTCTTCCATCCAAGTTATGGGCACGCTCTTTACTGCTTTACTCCGGTGATTGATGCTACCGATACAACCAGAGCAACCACAAGCGGGCCTACCTAAATAGTTGTGTAATGGTGCTAGTAATAAGGCTGGCACCTCAAGAAATGTGGGTGCTAATGTAAGTGTAATAAATTTGTCTGATACATCCTCGTGTAGTGTACATGGTGGTCTGCAAGCTGAATCACATAATTCTACATCTCAATAAATTAATAATAAACGACAGATTGTAAGTAATAAGCAATCGAAAACTAATGCAATTATAAGCAAACGTTTTTTTGCCCCAAAAAATAAATAATCCATCAATTATTTGTTAATAAAAGGTTTATAAAATTATTGATGCGATTATTTAAGTAATTAATTAACGGTAAGAGGCGGATGTTAAAAACAACGGTAATTGTCTAGAAACTGTCCGCAGCTCCGATTTTGACTAAATTTGGTATACGAGGGTTTTTGGAGAGCTGATCACAAATCTAAAAGAATTTTTGGTCGGAAACGTTTTTTTCCGTAATATCTATCATCAAAGTTAGTATTTGAACTAACCTCATTTTCACTATATTCCCCTTTCTTTTTGCATACAATTCTTGATTTTAAGTTAAAGTGGTACACAATTTTTTTATTTTCATCTTTTAAAACAGTAGTTCAATTAGTTAAAAATTAATTTAAAAAAGTTATGTCCAAAACTGGGTTATTTTTTATTCTTATCTTGGTAAATAATGTTAAAAAGTTTATAAAAAGGTCTTTTTAAAAATATCATAGCCAAATAGGGTTTTTATTTTATATGCAAGGTTATGTGGAAGCTTAAAAACGGAATACTACATTAAATATCGAATTTTACCTTTCTGTTAAAAGATAATTATTTTCAAGTTTTTTATTTACACTTTTTTCTATTTCAAATAACAACTGAGCTACAAAGAAAAATAAATTTGTGAAAAAAAGCTTTATTTCGAAATACTAGATATTTCGAAAATTTTTTTCACAAATTTATTTTTCTTTGTAGCTCAGCCATGATTTTTTGGAATAAAACAAAAAGTGATTTAAACTTAGCTTTAAAAACCACAGTTCTTTCCCCATTTAACCATCTCTATAGCTCCAGCGGTTTCCGAAATCCCTGTACTAAACATCGAAAAAAACTCACCCTATATATATATTTCTTGTTTTTTACCAGGGCCATAGTCATTTCGCACTTAAACAAATAAAAGTTAATTGACCCATATACATTATACCTATTTTATCCATGTAGTTTAAAGTATTAAATGGCTAAACACTTTTAAAACCTTTGCACATATATAACTTAATTACTAAATTGTGCAATTAATATACGTTTTTTTAATTCCAAATGGTAAAGTTCGTGCCAGATATGGTTTGGTTTACGCCAGAAGGTCAGTTCTTAGCCCACCTTTATTAAATCTTCATATTGCAGATTTTAATAGGTTTAGGATATAGGAAATATGACGTGCATATGTTTTTAGTGAGTTTTTATAATTTAAATATTAAGTCAGTACTTGATTATGAAAGTTTAAATGATGGCTTCGCTTGTAAGAGTAAAGCTTGGTCGGATACAGTATTAAGTTTTGAAATGTTGTTTAGAAGCCAGGATATTATTTCCTGCAGAAGCTCTTAGGTAAGGCGTTAGACCTCATTTATGTTTACACAAAAGAACAATAAGTTTTTACCTAATGATTACTTCTTTGCATTTAATTAATCTACAAAATACCAGAAAGACAAAATGTCGATCGTATTGGTAACCAAAATCGAAGTTAGGTATACCAAAGACACTGGGTATGCCGTCAGAATAAAAACGAGAACGAAGGTCAAAATCCTCAACAGTAATTAAGATTCAAATTTTAGCAACCATTAAGCACAATTTATTGTACTTGTTGCATATTGCCAAAATTTGCTTAAAGATAAACAATGTTTCAATATAGAAGAATAAGCTAGATGGTAAACTAAAAGATCGGCAGCATATAATAAGTTAGTAACAAAATTAAATGCGGTAATTTAGTCTTTAGAGCAACAAATCAAGAAACCTAAACAAAAATATAAGAAAAAATCTAATGAAGGTTTAAATGTCAAAAATACTTTCTTATAATGACGGTAATCAAACAGAAGGTAGGTTTACCAAAGACACCTGCCATGCAATAAAACAGAAGTAATAATTCTCTGACAAAATCCAATGTCTAAAGAAAAAAGGTCAATAGCTTAAACATTTATTACCCTAGCAAAAAAGGTTGCTTAATGAAAATATTAAAAATAAATGATTTATTATTACAAAAAATTATTAAATAATATAAGTCAATTAGAAAGGTGTTACTTTAAATCCAATGATAAAATATTAGAACAAATATACATAATAATACTCTTAGCCTCATCAGGACAGTCCCCACAAAGATTAAAACTTAATATGGCTATAAAATGTCCTTTTCCTCAACTTTCTTTTAAATTAAGTGACTAAATATAATATTATTTTAAAAGAGATTTGCATTTCTGCAATGTCTGGTTAGTGATAAGAACGTTTTATACCTCGGCCGGCATAAAAGTGTATAATAATAAAATTAAGATCATTGTGTAATTTAGTTTTTAATAAAACAAATTTAAAAACTAAAACAAGAGTTGGACAACGAAAAAGAAACTAGAAGATATGTTGACAGTAGACACAAATAATTCATAGAATTTAAAGTTTAAATCAAGCCAGTAAGTCTCCTATCAAATTTAGAATACACAGGGTCACATGCGGCATTAATGTAATCTTGCCTAATTCGCATGACCACTGGTTTAAACGTCCCAGCAGTTCTAAATGACGTCATCCCACACACCATTGATCTGGCGGATTATAGAGTAGTAGTTGCCAAGGATACAAAGTAAAGCTTACCTAATATAAAGAAACTTGCACCAATATGAGCATGGGTAAGTTATTAATATAAAATTAGTAAATTGCATTGCAATTAACATATTTTTTTACACACCATTAATCTTAAAAGTATTAAAGTCTTGTTTGCAATATTGTCAAAATGTTAGTGAAGGTAGGAAAAAAGCTATCAGAGTAAGATAAGGTAACTAAAGCATCGGCACTAACTTATGAAATTGTTAAGCAAGATTTTTTTATGGTAAGGATAAGTTACGAACATAAATAAATAAAGTCCATCTTTGGGTGATGACTTTGCTATAGACTGCTTATTACTTTTGGCAAATAGACTGATTCATAATTTTAAGATATCTGCACTTATTAGGGTCACTGCTTTTGTCTGCAGCATCAAGAATTTTTCTAAGGGTTATGGGTGGAAATAAAGATAATGTTGTTTTGCGTGGGCTAGTCAGCGAACTAAGGAGCCTGATGATTTTATCTGCTACTGTTAAACACTTGAATAAGGTTTCCATACAAAAAAAACACAATGGTCTAACAATATTTTACGATTTTAAACTAGCCTAGAAAAAATTGTTTTGTTTTTTTAGGTAATACCTCTTGTATATATACCTAAAGCAATACTTTTAGGAAAAGAAACATATATTATTCTACAAAATAAAAGAATTATGAAAGCTTCCATGATGGCTTCGATTGTAAACTTTATTTAGAAAAGCTAGATCTGACATATTACTAAGCACTGAAATATTTAAAAAAATAATATCATGTCTATTAAAGCACTGGAACATTCTTTGTGTGTACGTAACGGGCAATAAGTATTAGGTTTTGACTTAAGCAACGAAAAACTACGTTGCTTTCTAGTATCTCGAGATTATACATGTTTAGGCCAATAAATCATAGCGATAAAAAATATTTATTTTCTTTGTAAAGTAACTTTCATTATTTTACAAAATACCAGGAAAACCAATTCTTGGCCCTATTATACTGGTCGAAGCAAAACGAAGAGGTATACCAAAGAAATTGTGTAAGACTTTTACGGCCATTGTCATACTTTTGTTTTTTGGTCTGTTAGGCCGCCGTTGTTAATTTTTTTTTTTTTTTGACGTTACACCAGCACCAGTGGTTGGCATCCTCAGGGGGTACTTGGTAGGCTGAACCAGAGTTTGATTTTTAAGCTAGTGTTTCTCGCTCCTCTTTTATGTAGGATTTGTCGGTGAAGAAAGCAGTTTTGTAGAAAACTTTAGCATGAAAGATAATTTACTAGATATTAAAAGTGGTTTTTGGCGTAGAAGAAAAGGTCTTAAAATTGTTGACTGACTGATTTAAGGCTTTGAGATTTTGTGAGGGTTCAAATCCCTTGTTAAGGGAGTGAAAACTTGCAAATTTAGCTTTAAAGCAATCTTTGCTGGCCTTGCTTCTGTAGCGGTCGCAGTCAAACTGATGGTGAGTGGTTCCTTCAAAAAGTGCTAGAGTATAGCAAAAGATCTGAGGAGGTTTTGAAGTAACTCCAGGAGCAAAAACTAAAATGACCATGCCATTTGAAGGCTGAATTTTTGGTCAAGCATTTTTTCTAAAAAGTTTCACTGATTTTTTGGACTGAGATTTTAAAAGCAGATTAAAAAGGCCTTTAGAGGCTGAATTCGGTCTCGGGGCTATGGAGGGATTTAAGAAGAGTTATAACTGATTGACAAAATTATGAAAAAAACAGATTTCAAGATCCTAATGATACAAAAGTAATTAGTACAACCTGTTATAAAAATTATTTAGAGTTTTTGTAAACAGTAAGTATAAATTCTACATAAGGTCCAATTATAAATTTACACCCCTTAACTTTTTTCTTTTTTATCCTACAAAATTTTAAAAATATTAGTTTATTACCGTTTTTGACCGTTTTGACTTATTCCAAAGTTATCTAAAAATGACGTTTCTATGCTACTTCATAAATAGGTTTTTTCTTTGTCTAAACTAAAGCCTTTAATAGTAATTGGGGTAATTTCTTCGTAAAGAAAGAACTTCTTTAGTAGTCCATTTTAATATTTTGACAATTACTATAAACCCTGTGGTCAAAAATAATCGTTAAAAATTATATCTTTAAAAACCTCAACGAGCTATTGGGCCGCGCCTTTGTTGATTTTCTTTTATTACCATTTTGCCAGCACTAGTGGTTGGCATTAGACTCAATCTACCGGGAGCAGTTAGCAGTTAGTAGTAATCTGTAGTGAGCGCTCGTAAGTGCAATACGCTACTCAGTTTTCCAAGTGTACCTAACTCTACTTTTCTTTGAAGCCCAAATTTTAAAAAAATCGGTCTTCTTTAAACTAATACAAGTACCAGCACACTTCTCTTAAAAAAGCCGGGCAACTGCTCAAAAATGGGTAGACACACCCTATACCAACGTGATAGTAGCGCTGAAAAAGAAAACCTAGAGAGCGCGAGTCTGCTTTAGAGGCGGAAAACGCCCAATTAAAGAAAATAATCAGCTCTTCGCCGGGAACTATAGATTTTCTTACTAAAGAGATCAGGGACCTAAAACACCTTTACCCACATCATATCCACAGTCTTGCCCCTGACTTATCAGAGCTTCCAAAAAAGACATCTTTTGTAGCCATTGACATTACACCTGTTTAAACTCAGACTTAAAACAAACCAAAAACCCTTAAAAACTACTTTAAAAAGCTAAGCCAAGCCCGCAAATATTTCAAAACAAGAGGGATCTCCAGCATTCCAGTACTTCAAACTTCCGAAGGAAATGATTGTACTAGCGAGACAAAAGCAAACTCGCTGACTAGAACAAATTTTTGCTAAACATTTCATCACGCAGATAAAATTAGAAATCTATAGCAAACCAAGCTGAAATACCGCAAACAACCCCCGATGCAATGAAAAAATCATTCACTACCTAAATAACCGAAAAGCCCCAGGTATTAACGATATTTCTAACAAAGCATTAAAAAAATTCCCGACGAAACTTTTAACTTTCGTGTCAAAATAATAAATGTTGTCATAACGCTTTTTTGCCACTACCTGGAAAAAAAAACCAAAAATTTTACTTATCGTCAAACCTGGAAAAGACCTCACAACTCCGGCTTACTGGCGCACATGCAGCGAGCTTATGGGTTTGTTAGACAAAATTAATATATCCAAAACTAATAAAAATATCCATATCAAATTTGGTATTTTTGTAAAGCTCTTTGGACAATTTTTATAATGGTGATATAATATACAGGGTACGGAATTTAAAAATATCATACTTTTTGGCCACCCTGTACGTCTTAAGAGATATTAAAAATCGGATAATTGATTTAAAAACTACAGAATAAACCTAATAAACTAATATTTTTGAAAATTTTGTAGGATAAAAAAGAAAAAAGTTAAGGGGTGTAAATTTATAATTGGACTTTATGTAGAATTTATACTTACTGTTTACAAAAACTCTAAATAATTTTTATAACAGGTTGTACTAATTACTTTTGTATCATTAGGATCTTGAAATCTGTTTTTTTTTCATAATTTTGTCAATCAGTTATAACTCTTCTTAAATCCCTCCATAGCCCCGAGACCGAATCCAGCCTCTAAAGGCCTTTTTAATCTGCCTTTAAAATCTCATTCCAAAAAATCAGTGAAACTTTTTAGAAAAATGTTTGAACAAAAATTCAGCCTTCAAATGGCATGGTCATTTTAGTTTTTGCTCCTGGAGTTACTTCAAAACCTCCTCAGATCTTTTGCTATACTCTCGCACTTTTTGAAGGAACCACTCACCATCAGTTTGACTGCGACCGCTACAGAAGCAAGGCCAGCAAAGATTGCTTTAAAGCTAAATTTGCAAGTTTTCAGAATCTAAAAAATAAATAATTTATAGGTTGTTTTATTAAAAACAAGCAAGTTGACATTAACTTGCTTATTTAAGTGCTAGAACTGTTAAAATATTTTAGCTGTATGTACCTAACTTATTTTATTAATGTTACCAAATTTTTAAAAAATTACGAAGCTAGTTTTTAAGAAATTGAAGGAAACGGTTTCTTGTAGGACGCCCTGTAAATAGCTGAATGTCGGGTATTTTCCAAGATATATTATAAGGAAAGTTAAAAAACTTTATTAAGAACCGTCAAAAGATATATTATGCTTCAGACGATTAAACCTCCTTTCTGAAATAAACTTAAAAGTTTTTCCCTAAAAACCACAAAGGAAAAAAACTTTTACACCAAAAACTTAAAGGCAAAAAATTCAAAAACCAAAAAGTTTGTTACATTATGAATAGCAATCTGTAATGAGCAGACACCTTCAACAATAAAACCAGAAAAATCTAAATAAGATATATACGTCTCATGAACACAAAAGTTGAACCCAAAACAACCAGGATCAAAATGCAGGGTCATAACCAACAAAGATTACTAACTTGTAAATTAATAAGCCATATTACCATATCCCAAGGACAATCAAATTGTCCTAAGGACAACAATTCAGTTATCAAACTGATTTTTCAAGAGACTGGTTGTCAGACAAACATTTTTTGAATTTTTTAAACTTTGAACTGTCTAACAGAACATATTTAATTTTTATTTTTTTAACTAGAATTTAGATCAAATACGATCTTAAACACAAAAATTGACAAAAAATATTATTTACTTACGTATTTCTGCTGGTTGTCCGACGAACACATATTAAATCCAACCATTTTTTTTGCGAAACTTTATCCACTAAGGCTGCAGTTATGATAGAAAAAGAATGACGAATGATCGAAATCATTTACAGAAATTACCGACTTATCGACAGTGTACACAGTACGCCATTTATATTTTGATTTTTGAAAATATCATAGTTTTCCGACGGACAGACAGTGTGACGGACGTTTTCTGGGACCAAATATATATAAAAAAATGCCTGAGTAATTAAAAAAAACATGTTTTTATTTAATAAGTAGTATACCTATATATTAATTTTTAAAATTACAAATATTTAAATAAAGGCATTTATTAGTATTATTAAGTTATAGATACTATTGTTGCATGGGGACCATGAGTAATCTTATAAAACACGTCACTTTGAATCACTTTAAGAACTAATAAAAAAGCCATAAATTAAAAAAAAAAGAATTATTATAAGTTGAGGACACAGTGGCGTAGCATGCCTTGGAGGTGCCCCGTATCACAATGAGTTAGGGGGCCCCAAAGTATTTTTTTGAAGTTTTTTTATTTCAGCATTGCTTTTTTCGTTCCTATCAAAAAAATTTAAAGACCAACAAGAAAAAGGACCCAATTTAGGAACCCGGGGCCCCGTATCATTGATACGGCTGATAAGGCGGTAGCTACGCCCCTGCTAATCAAACACTTAAATTTAAATATATTTTCTGTTTTTTCTTTACCAGGAAAAAATTATTTGGATCTTCGACAAATAAAAGTTGATTGACACCGAAGAAAAATTCTATTATAATTAACGCCGAGAAAAATCTTTTAAAAAATGTGAGTAACTAAATTTAATTTTACATAAAGACAATAAAAATGAGGATAATTTGACAACATTAATATTAAAACAAATTATCAGGCATTCTAAAAGTAGGTAGTCATTTGTGGGTCCCATAGCCATATATTATAAATAAAATTTAAAATTTTTAAATTAGTGCCTCTTGCTGGCACCATATGGTCCCTGCAAGCGTTAATGGGTAAAGTAGAAGATAAAAGTAACGTTAAGTAAAAGTTGCTACTAAAAGACCTAATTAGGCCGTTAAGGGCTATCCTGAGTACGGGGTAGCCCATGGGGCAAACGGAGTTAATTTATTTGTAAATTGTTTACCTGTAGTTAGTTCAATTGTAAAAGGTAAATATGGGTTCTATAGTCCAACGGTTCCATGTTCTGGATAAGTAGTGCCTATGTGGAAAATAGTCCATATAACGTAAAATGGTCTTGTATACAACTTTACGACAAAATATTAAAAGAGAAACCCTCATAGAAGCAATGAAATTTAGTAGTAAGATATGTAAGAAATATATAAATATTTTAAAAATCAGGGTAAAGTGAAAGCGGTACAATAACGTCTCAAAAAGGCCAGAGTCATATCATAAGACAGATAAGAGCCATACAATGGAGATTAAAGGAGGACCAAGAAGTCAACTCACTGTGAGAGATGCCTTCGGACAAAATGGGACCAAGCTATTGGCTGAACCAACGTTTTCAAACAATTATACCAGAGATAAAAAACTGAGAGGCAGGCCCTCCCGGTAAAGCTTTATATCCTTATCCGGTATACACATGGCCCCAAAACGGACCAAGGAGTTGGAGCAGGTATATATGGAGACAAACCGAGGACAAATAAAAACATCGGTCTTGGACAACAAGCTATAGTGTTCCAGCCATAGAACAATGTGCTAGGGAAGTAAACAGAAGAAGTTACATGGGTAAAACCATAGTAATTTATTCGGACAGCCAGGCAGCCATTAGGGCGATTAGTTAATGCAAGATCAGCTTTAACCCATATATACCTAATGACCTACAGGTAGTACGGTTTAAACTTGTCGATTCCTGTCGCCGCAGATATAATTTCTTTTACTTTTTTCACCTGAAGCGTCAGTTAAACGTTTATTCTCGACGAGTAACGAGTGTTAGTGAATATAAGTGGTATTTTATCGGGTACGAAAATTAGCTGTTGCTGACGATTTTGATAATGGCCGAATATGGAGTGCGTTTTGCAAGGTAACATCAAATTTCTTTTAAAAAAATAAAATGTGGTTTTGATTTTCGTGAGAACCTATTGTAGAAACATGCAGTATGCTTATTTTTGCTATTAAAAATGATACTTATTATCCAGTGATTTATAATTTTGCAAGAAACTTAGTCGTCCTATATTTAGTACAATAGGAATATTGGTACCTATACAATTTTTTATTTAGGTTTAGGTTACATATATATTGGCACGTTATGGCGTTATCTAAGTTATTGTTAGTATACAATACGATATATATAGTTCAAATTGACTGATATCTTAACCATATCTAACCTAACCTGACCATTACCTAATAAAGCTAAAATTTGCTTTTTATCCTTTATTTTGTCAGATAAGTTACTGTTACCTCTTTATTTCAGGGGTTTTCTTTTCATGAAGCATAAGCAATGCTTGAGGATGACGAAATAGAGGCTGAGGCAATTACTTTGCTACCCCCTGTTAATGCATGCGGTAATGTAACAGTTGAGGATTCGGGTGATGAGGATCAGGTAGATATCAATAATTTGCCAGCGAGCCTTATGCAAACTGAGGTTGAGATAAATATAAAAATGAATTGCCTGTAAAATTACAGGAAAATAAAAGAAAGAAATAAGATGTTTGGAGCTCAGAAGATGATTTGCAAAAATCATTTTAAAAAATTCGTGTACGTAGATCAGCCCCAAGTTATCAAACAGTATAATAAGAATATGGGCGGTGTCGACAGATCGGACCAAAATATAGCTCAGTACAAGTGCAAGTACGTGGTAAAAAATGACATTTTTCATTGATTTCGCATTGTATAGATATGGCTTTGTTAAATGCTTGGTATGTATACAAAAATAGAGGAAATCATATGGATCAGTTAGCATTCAGAAGAAGTGTGGATACAACCATTTTAGAACAAAATAAAAAAGCTTTTGTTTACCAAAAGGACGGTCACGTAACGTAGCTAATTTCAGATACGATCGTTTGGACCATTTAGTAATTCCACAAGGAAAACAAACCAGATGTGCTTATTGTCATGACAAAACCACTACACGATGCAGAAAATGCGACATTGGTGTGCATGTAAAATGTTTTGTAGCTTATCGTACACTGTAAATAGATATCCTTGTATATACCTAATGTCCTATATATAGTCCGTCTTGTAAAACAAAAAAAAAGAAAGCAATATTAAATTAAACGAAAAGAATCATTAATGTGTCTTATTTATAGAAGGGTTATTGCATAAAATTACAAAATTTTACCGAAATTAAGATTTAGGCATATATGGGTTAAGCTGGCGCAGGACAGCATAGCCGCTCTAAAAAAGAGATGGGTGCGTCCAACAAGCTAACTATTACCTGGGTACTAGAAAATTTGGTTAACCAGGGCAATGAGATAGCCGATAAACTGGGAAAAGAGGGCGCTGGCAGGTCAATGGTAGGCCCCGAGCCCTACTGTGGTATTCCGTCATGCCAAGTAAGATCATCTATTAGATCATGGATCATAAGGGAATCTTAAGACTGGTGGATAATAACACCAGGACAGCGTCAAGTAAAAAAAATTATAAAGGCATACTTGCCGGATTTTACAAAAGACCTTCTGGTTAGAGTTACAACCGGAAGGCAGTAAGAATTATAGATGATCAACTAACAGGTCATTGCAGACTGAATAAAGACCCGAAAAACAATAGGCCAAGCAGAAAAAAACCTATGCAGGTTTTGACAGGAAGAAGAAAAACCGCAGAAAACATATGGTGCTACTGTGAAGCTGGGTGAGGAAAAACCTAAAGCGGCAACATTTACCAAGAAGCCAGTTTCAAGCCTGTAGAGTCAAATTTAAAAGACCGGCTTGGATAGCGTGCTGAAACATATGGATAGAAGATATACAATAAACCTGAGCAGGTTGCAGTGATAGGGAATTACAATCCACCTACAAGCTAATCTAATCTCATTAAATCTAAAATTTTAAACAATAGGTCTAAAATCCCATTCTGTTATTCACAGACACCTATCAAATGTTATGCTTCCTAGAATCAGGGGAAACTGGCTTTTAGTGTTTTTTAATTTATTAAATTTACAATAATGTCATGATAATTAAATACTTTGTAAAAACAAACATAAAGAAAATAATGTAAGTCATAAAAATATTATTTTTCGCTTACCTAACTACACCATTACTTTACTCCTTGCTTTTAATAAAGCTCTACGTTTGTCTCGCGACATGATTTGGTTTTTAAACTTTGTTTCAAAAACGGCTACGGAAATATATTTTTTAATAATATTTTTATATTCCCATTTTCTGCTATTCCTGATCTGTTTTAAATAAGTATGCGACTTTAAATTTTGGGAATAGTACTTATTCCTTTTATGGATATTTTTATAATACTGTTTCCGTAGTTAAAAATCAGCTTAAACATTTTTGTCAATTAATTTAAAATAACCAAATTTATTTACAAAATTTACATGTATATGCTGATTAAACATTCATATACCATAAAAATGACATCAAAATATTGTGACGTATAATTTTGGAATACATAGGGCTACTTGACGTCACTGGGACAAATGTACCATATGGAACTATCTACTTGGGACCGTAAGACCGGTGGACAATAAAACTATCTTTTTCTTTCACTATGAGACTACAGGAACTATTTGACTAACTAAATTTAGTACGGGCATACCTCCCACTAGGGGTAGCCCGTACGGGCTTAACTAAAACTTTAACTTTTTACTTGACTTCACTTCTACTACCTACTTCTAATATTTTTCCAATTTCTTTTTTTTTCCTATTATTGGTACAATTTCGGTATATATACAAAGTTGAACTCAGTATTTTGGTGACTTAGCACGTTGTTGACCCTGAATAAAATAATATGACCTAGACCCTGTTCTTGTTTGGTGACAAAAAACCTTGCACTATTTTCTTGATTATTTGTTTTAATTTTTTGGATGTGATTTCTTTAATGCCAAAATAATTAAATAAATATTAAAATTATTAAAACCCATATGCCCCCTATACAGGGTGTTTCCAATATTTTAACCTAAATATTTTATTACATTCTATTAATTAATACTTTATACCTTTTAATGTAGGTACCTAATTACAGACAATAAAAAATGTTTGATAAAAAAATATCCTTTTTTAAATACGCAAAAAACCAAGGGATATACATGTTGATAATCAAACCATTTTTTCGTACCTTTTTGACAATATTTTCATGAGTGTCAAAATTCATGCCGATAAAAAGAAATACAATTTATAAGTGTGATTTCTTTTTGCCAGACACCATTGATCTAGATGTACTGCCAATAGTTATCACCTGCGCAAAACAAAAGTTACCTTTCATGGGCAAAAAAACGGGTTTGTGCGCTTGGGTACCAGTCATTTTCCGTCGTCAACGAATTATCACGCGCGGACGCCGTCCGACCTGTCGACTTTATCGGGCATTACTTATCAACGCGCTGTTTGAGTTTCTTGATCACAATAGGGTGAGGGACGGTAAGCCACTATTGTATTTGGCCATGGGTTTTAAATACACATGCTCGTAAACGCACTGATGTGTTGACCGTGCGATACCGTAAAGACCCCCAAAATGCTTTTAGCCACTGAGGATATAAATGTGGGTTATTTATGTCAGAAACTCGATAAAAAAATCAAGTTACCAGTAAATACACTTTAAGATCTTCTGACGTAAATTTTACCATCGGAAATTATTTTAATAATTCTAGTATACTGGATAATTATAAATTTTATATTTTAAAAGAAGTTTATCGTATTTTATGTTTGCTTACTTAAGTATTTTTTATTGCCTAATGCTTTTTGCAATAATATTTTTTAGAAAATAATTTCTGTTATTTTTCTACCACAAGGAACTAAAAATACCTCTCCGTTATGAAATAAAAACCTAATCGCAAAGAAATATAATATTTAAAAAATATATGTATATCTAAGTAGCCTAAACGGGGACATAAAAAATGATTATCAATAATGTCAATATAATTTTTTTTACCATACCACTATATAAATAGTTGTGCTGTCTCAATATACAACAATAAACAAAGAAATTTATTACCGCCTGTTGAAATTTAAAATTAAAAAAATATAATATATACAATTGTTACTCTATCTTTCGATTACGCAAGACAATAATGGTAACTTCGCCCGTTCGGACACCATGTATAATAATAGTATTTACGACTGGGATTTCACACATATACTTTACAAAGTTATTTAAAAATAAAAAGGTGTGTCGTAAACGTAGAAACCCAAAACAAATTAAAAATTAATATACCTACACGTTCATAGGCAAGTAACAACAAAGCGGGACCGATTACACGTGTTCCGAAACAGGTTGAAAAATAGGTATTTTGGACAAAAATCGTATTAGTCTTATTGGAATAAAATAGTTCTGTTATTATTAGGTAATTAGGTAGGGTTGAAGGGTACCATGCTCTGCATATACTGAAAGCAATACTGTAATATTATTCAGGATAATTAAATAGCAAAGCACTTTTCTGTATCATAAAAAAGACCACAGGTAATGCTGCATAACTCTACGTATATTGGTAAAGTTAAAAAAAAAGATACGAGTTGTCTTGTTATTATCTAGTTATCTATGAGTTAAAATGCAGGCCTTTTTAAGTTGTTGAAATATTTTAAGTTTGGCATTTTTGTTCACATATCGACGCACTGTAAGATGTTTACTTGCCGGCATTCGTTTAATTTTAACCTAATAGTGTTCTTCACGCGTTAGATCGTCTCGTTTCAACGCATTGCCTGTGAACCTTTTAATTTAGCTGCAGGTATACATTACAATTGCTAGTAGACAAATCTTTAAATAATAAGGAAACATTATACATACCTAGGCATAAAGGAATTGTCTTCACAAGTCGAAGCTTCATCTCCTCTTTCATACCTGTCTACGGTATTCGAAGTTAGTCGATGGAGAAAACATAATTCACTTAATGTTAAAGCCTCCAGGGGAACTTGGGATATTCTCCCTGGTATTAAATAATCCACAATAACTTTGAATTTGTTAAATTTATTAAGTGTGGCTGCGTATGGTATAACTAAGCTGTCGTCTATGAATGATCGTTGAGTTTCTTGAACTCCATCAAACACAATTCTAAAACAGTAAAACTCTTATCAAAATAGGAAAAAATTACCTTTAAACGTGGATGATACAGGGTGTTAAAATTGTCATTTTTTTTTCTAAATACCTTAAATATTATTTTGTTATTACTTGGAAATCTTATTTATGACATTAAAAGGGCTAATTTGCGATTTATAAATTTCTAATGCGTCTCAGCACGTTCATAAAGTTGAAGCACCATACGTGAATTTTGTTCTGCAGTCTGGGAGAAATTTAAAAGCATGCAAACGCATAAAGGCGGATAAAATAATACTTGGTAATAAAAGGTCTGTGTTCAAAATCATCACAAATCAGACAGCTCAAATGCAGTGAGAAAATCACCACATGACAATTTTTAGAATAAGTCATAGTCCATGAGTTCTTTTTAAGAATTGTGATTATTCGGTTTCATTTTAGAGGCAATTTCATTTTTACAAATATTAAAATTAAACATTTACTTTTGAAATATGACATAATTAAGCAAGTTTTACACGACATGTCCTTACCCCAATTTATTGTAACAATTTTTAAAATGACAACTTGTCATCCTGGAAATTAGGCTAAAATACTTTACTCATGTTTATATAAAGTTTTCCTCTTATTTTATTGAGATGATTCTACCGTAGCTGTTTGGCACAGTTCACGAACACCCTGTATATTGCTTTAATAAAAATTAACAAATACAAGAAAATACCATGGCTAGGGCCGTTCCTAAGGTGACTTGCGGCTTGGTGCAAAAAAATATTGGTCGCCCTTATCACAAAGTGTCTTTTGATAAATTCACTATACAGGGTGTCTCTAAAAGGTCTGTACAAAATGATACCATAGATTTATTGGGCCAAAATACAACGATCCAACGCAATTTACCTTAGTCGAAAAGTTAATCGTTTTCAAGGTACAGTGTGTCAAATGCTTTATTTAATTTAGTTATTTTAAAATATTTTAAATATTATTAAAAACTTTATTACAAAATACGGTATACGGGACTATTTTAAAGCGAGAAATCAAACACTAGTTATATTTTTGTTGTTAAATGTAGAGACAGCCACCTGCAGTACTTTGTATTTGGTTAAAGTGCCATTATTTTTTGTGCCTCGGTTTATTATGATTGTAGTAAATAATTGTCATTATTTAAATTTTTTTGTGCAAAAAAATATGCTTTATAAATATCGCTATAAGCAACCATTACTAAGATATTTTAGATTAAACGTTTTATTTCACGTAAAAATGCTTATATTACGCTTTATTTAGGCCACCCGGGTTTCTCTAAAAGGTCTGTACCCATTTGGTACTATAATTTTCTTACGTTAAAATACAACGATATAGCCCAACTTGCCTTAGTTAAAAAATTGATCGTTTGCGAGATATATGGTGTCCAAGTAAAAAAAGAAATGGAAAACTTGAAACCCTGTATCTTGCAAACTAGCAACTTTTAGACTAAGGTAAATAACATTAGACCGTTGTAGTTTGGCCAAAAGAATTTGAAGCATTTTGTGCAGAATTTGTGATTTTTCAGGACGTACCAAAGTTAAAAATATCTCTTCTTCTCATTTTACAAAAACGACATAACTGGTTTTGCCATCTTACCACAGAATTATCAGCCACATTTTTAAATTCTATATTTGGCCAATAAGCTTTTCCTGTTGGAATCTTTAGAAATAAACAACATTAAGAACACCCAGTATTACATCTTTTATGACAAGCTAAAAGTCAACAACTCTCCCTTATTAAATGTTTTTAGTAAATAATAAAAAACAGATGTTAAATGCCCTAATACCCTTTGAGCATTTCGTTTTCTACCTAAAAGTAATAAAAATTTGGAATTTGTATTTTTTCATTAATATAAGTTTAATTTACACGTCTAAAAAAGCTACAGTGTTAGCGAACCACGAGTGTGAATAAGAGTGGATGAAAAAAAATACAAATATTTTTTTAAAAACAAATTGTGTTAATATAATAAAATCATTGACCATTAAGTATTTCTACTAGGAATATCATTTTGTTATTGTTAGTTTAAAAGTGAAAAAAGGTGTTTGTGTTAACCAAACAAACAAAAATTATTTTCTTTTATGGAAGCGATGATCGAAAAGCGCATAAAGTGGCTAAATTATAATTATTCAAATAAATACATCAAAATGATTCGATATGCCTCTAAGCTAATCGATATTTTAATTTTGCTAATCAATTTGTCAACTTTTTTCTTATCCTTATACAGGGTGCTTTCTAAATGGAGTAAGAAAATTTAAGGGCGTATTTCTGAGCCATTTTTCAAAAAAATTCATGAAAACATGGGTCCTCAATTTTTTATTCTCAAGATACAGGGTGATTAACTTTTCAAGAAACTTTCTAAAATACTTTGTTTAGTAAAGTTTGTCAGACTAGATATAAACGTTATTTAATAAAGTATTTTTTTGTTACTAAATATTTGCCAATAAGAAGTTTACTTAATTTGTAAAAGATAAAAATGCCCTAATGTTTCTTGTAGGATCCAAGATTATGCAGTTTAGAGGATTTAATTTTTGTCTGGAAAAATAAGATAGCTACGTAAAAATATTAAAAAACTAAGAGGTTGTATGTTTAGGTGTTTTATCCGGAAAATAATATAAAAGTTGCAAAAAGCCAGTAGCGTACATTTTTTTGTCAAAAATATTTGCCAAGATGCGTCCCACGCAGCCACTGGTCTCACTAATTAAAATTACTTTAGGGCTCAATTAACTTCCAATGGGAACAAATACCACAGCCAACTTTTAATAAAATCGGATACAGCATATTGAAGATATTATTAAAAAACTTGATTTTCCTTTTAAAGTTTAACACACTGTACCTTAGAAACAAAGCATTCCTGGACCTATGTTTATATGAACTTGTTTTTATAAAATTGGCTCAGGAATACATCTTTAAATGTTCTTACCGCAATTAGAAAACACCCTGTATTAACGGGGTGAGTTTTTAAATTATAAGTAGAGGGATCTCAGAAACCCCTGCAGCTACAGAGATGGGTAAATGGGGAACGAATTGTAAATTTTAAGCTTAGTTTAAATCACATTTTTATCCATCTAATTAAAACAAGGCTTACTAAATATTTCGAAAAGAAAAAAACGTTTTTCGAAAAAAATAACCCGTAGCTTAGATAATAATAAGAATAGAAAGTGTAAATAAAAAACTTGTAGATAATTATTATACAGGGTCGCTTTTAAGTATGGAAACGGTCAATTATTTGCTAAAGTAAGATAGCTAGCGAAAAATGTTAAATACAAAACTTTTAGGGTTTTTAGAAATATATTACACTGCACATAAACTAAGTATACAAGATCAGTCAAAAAGCCATGGAAGCACAAAGTTACTTTATTTTAAATGGAACCCCCAATATTTCAATTATTTACAAGATTCGAAAAAAAAATGTTAAGTTTACTTTATACCCAATCCTAACCGTTTTCGAGATATCGAGTTTTGAATATCGATTTCAAATAAATCCAATAACAATAATAAAAAAGACAACTAAGTGTTAGTAAACAACAATTTGAAATCCTATTTTATGAGCTGCTCAAAGTGTCCACTGTTTTCCTCCTGGCAGTAATGAATTTATTGAAAAAAAAATTGTAGCGAATCTAAAAGATATTGGGAGCAATACTGAAAATTTCAGGCATTATTCTGTGTTGCAAATCTTCGATATTTTGTGGCCTTTTTTTGTACAGTAAATTTTTGATATGGCCCCAAAGGAAAAAGTCAAGAGGAGTCATATCAGGAGACCTAGCAGGCCATTTAATTACACCTCTGCGCCCAATCCATTTACCAGGAAAAGTTTCCTCTAGATATTCCCTCACCATCCGTCCAAAATGTTGTGGAGTCCCATCCTGTTGAAATCATATTTGTTCAGCCGGTAAATTGGGATTATTATAGTTCGGGAATAATTGTCTAATCTCTGGAAAAATATTCTCTGGTAAAAGTAAAAATTATCAATTAAAGTTCAAATTTCCATGTATAAAATAGGGTCCTATGACGTTTCCACCAATAATGCCACACCAAACATTAATTTTTTGTGGTCGTTGGGTATGAACTTGTTCCATCCAATGTGGGTTTTCGTCTGACCAATATCTACAGTTGTGTCGATTTACGTGACCGTTTAAACAAAACGTTGATTCATCAGAAAATAAAATGTGGTTGACAAAGTTGACATTTTTATTCAATTTATCCATAATGATTTCGCAAAACTGAATTCAATTCAAAATCGTCTTTACTCAATTCTTGTAACGAATGAATTTTATATGGTTTAAATTTTCCTTTTTTGGTAATTTTTTGAATGGAATATTGACTCATATTATGATTTGAAGCCCGTTGTTGTGTCGAATTTATTGGATTTTCTACCACATCTAACATAACATTTAGAGAATTTTCTTCATTAGTAACGCTTACCGGTCTTCCAATTTTGGTCGATCTTTTACACCTCCAGTTTTATGAAAACGCTGCAATGTTTTAAAAACAGTTAATTTAGTTATAGGTTCCCGATCTGGATGCAATTCATTAAAAATATTCAGCACTTGGCTAAAACTCCGTGTTGTTTAGATTTTTTCTAGAGTTAAAGATAGACCGAAACAGTATGATGCAGAGTATTACCGGATAAACTTTGCGTGAAATTTCAAGCATTTTAAGCATTTCATAAAATTAATTATTTAATCCCTAACAACTTTTTATTTAATAATTTATCCAAACCTACTGATTTTAAGTTTTTTGGTATGTTAGGATAACAAATTGTATATCGTTTGCAATGAGTATCACATTATGTAGGTTGCCATTTAAAATATTGAGTTTTTAATATTAGGTAGCTAAAGGTGAAAAGGTAATTAATAAAATTATTAAAAATGAAATTAACCTTTTTCCTATTTATTTAAAGCTTTAAGTATTTAAGTAGGTTCGTTTTGGGATAAAATTACTCTATTAGTGAATGAAGGGGATCACTTGTTTTGAGTAATTAGATTATAACATATTTGGACTTGGACGTAGATTTTGTTTGCTTATTTTGTACGGATTTTAAATCACTAGCAGACAAAATATTTTTGTTTTTATTTTTTAAAAAATATATTGAAATACTTTTAGGTAAAAAGGGCAAATATGAACTTATTGCAGTACAAATATCAGAAATTAACAAAATGTCACATAACACCTTTATCCACTGACCTCTTTAATTATTATATATAATGAAACTTTTTTATTAATTTTTAATACTAACAAAATTATTTTTTTTTAAAACAGAAGCAAGCAAGGAATATCCTAATCAGAACTAACCAAATCAAGTTTCCTCCTACATGCTACCTATAATGAGGTTTTGGAAAATAAAAAAAAATGTTATTTTATCTGATTTTAGGCGCAATAAACAATTAATATTAAGTTCTTTTTTGTGATGAATGAACATTTGGAAAAATATGACAAAATAGGTGTTTATAGCAAAGGTGAAAGGCAAGCCAGGCAAGGAAATGAAGTTTATCTGCAACATTATCTCGAAAGGCATATACAGTGATTCTTAACCTATACGCATAAACTTGGGAAAAAAGGAGAAACAATGGCAAGTAATAAAAAAAAATGTTGGAGTATGTTTATACTCTGGTTCAGAAATGTAAAATGTCAAATAGGAAATTCCGTGCATTTGAGTCTTTTTAATAATAAAGAAAGGTAATAAAGATACAGATTATAAATACTTTGACAAAATGGGGACATTTACTCTAACAAAAGATATTCCAATAATTCCACGGTCAGTGAATAAAAAAGTTATTATTTTAAATGTATAGGGTGGGCAAAATTGGGCGTTTTTATGGACTACCTTATTTATTACTGGAGTTATTAAAAATCCGATGTAGGTGTTATGGGCGCGATTTTGGAGAAACCAAAAATGGCGTAGTCAGAATTTTATTAAAATTATTTTTTAAGAGATACAAGGGAAGAGTAAAAAATTGTCGTTTTTGATTTTACCCTATATATCCATTAATATAAGAAATAGCAAAAAACAAACTACAATTTTTGTAGAATTTTTACGTAGAATCTACAGAAAGTATCCCATTTTTTATACAGGGTTGCGTTAAAAAGTTACGATGCCAACTTGATGTTTTTCCCTTGGAACATCCTGTATTCTTTTTCACTTCAATTACAAATATATATAACATAGTATCATTTTCTTTTTTAGTTTTTTAAATATTTGCATTTTAATATTTGTTTTTGAGCGTACCCCGTATAAACACCTTCTTTTATATTAATATTTTAAATTTATAATTAAATGTAATAATTAAAATATTTTTATAATTTATACTAATCTTAATATACCTTAAGAAGTATAAACACAGTAAGAAAAAATGTGTGTTTTTTAAAAGTGCCAAATTCTTTTAAATTTTTTTCTTACTTTTTAAATTTGTTTATTTGGGGATGAAGGCATTAGGTAATCAGGTGTAATATCAGTGTTTGATTTTTTTAAAGCCCCTAGCCTGCAGCATATTTTTTAAAAGAGGTAATATTTTTATTGTATTGATAGCGTTCCTCTTAACATATTATTTCAAATTTAGTTTTTTTTTATCTTTGGACAAACCGCGAAGGCTAAAAGCCTAAATATTAACGTACCGTGGGTGTCTTAAGCGAGGTAAGAGGGAGTTTGTTGACACGGGACTTAAATACTTGAAGGTTTGGGGGGGAGGAAAGACCACCGCGGGCAGCAGGTTCCACATTCTAGAAATTCTAGGGATAAAAGAACGAACAAAGTGGGGGCCTGTCCAATTGGACTGTATAGGGATGCATACGCGCGGCACCACGAGTTTCTCTGTTTGGAACCGTGAGTGGAGGAACTATACCGGACAATTCTTCAGAGCAGAAGCCATAGAAGTACTTATTAAAAAGCGATAAGTCCCCCACAGCTCGAGGATGGGCAAGAGAGGAAAGTCTTTCTGTAAATGAAGGATCATTAATGAAACGAATAGCTCTTCTTTGAATGGAATCAAGCATGCTTATGGTTGTGGGGGACGCCATGCCCCAGATATGAGAACAATATTTCAAGGGAGGTCGGATTTGGGACACATACAAAGTGTATAAATTAGAAGGGGAAAATACTTTTTGGCTCGAAAGAGAAATCCAAGCTTTTTGAAGCTGCCGTGGCTATAGATACAATGTGCTTATGCCAGTTAAGGTTACTTTCAAATGTGACGCCCACAAGATTGAAGGTGTTTTTGCTCTGTAAAACTTGGCCGCTCATAAGTAGAGGATGAGTATTTGATGACTCTTTTCGCGACAAGGAACATGATTGTGTTTTGGATGCAGTAAAATGGACGAGATTTTTGGCGCCCCAATCCATTCTTAAATTAAGATCCTGCGAAAGGGATATCTGCATCGCTCTGCGTTTGTTTTCCAAATCAGGTTTAGTGATGGGTTTAGGAACCTGAAAACTGGAGTGGAGGGTACTATCGTCGGCGAAACTATGAATGGAATTAGTTGTGGACGAGAGAAGGTCGTTGATGTGAAGAAGAAACAATGTTGATGCCAGAACTGAGCCCTGAGACACTCCAGCATTTTCTTGGTGAAAGCTTGAAAAATGACCATCCTCAATAACCGATATACGTTGATCAGATAGATAACTAGAGAGCCAAGTACAGAGTTTAGTTAAAAGACCATAGGAGGGAAGTTTATTAAGAAGTGCGGCATGCCAGACCCAGGTCAAAAGCTTTGGATATATCAAGAGCAACGATCTGGGAATCACCTAAAAACTCAAGAGACTTATTCCAGCAGTGTAATACGAAGGAAACAAGATCTGCTGTAGATCTTTTGTGGCGAAATCCATACTGCCTGTCATACAAAATTTTGTGTTTTTCCAAATGATGATGTAATGAATTTTTCCATTACTTTACAAAGAACTAAGAGATTTGAAATTGGTCTATAGTTAGATGGAAGAGATTTAGATCCTTTTTAACACGCTTTTATTAACTTGGGTTGTAACTATCTATCTATCCATCTGGCTGCCTATGTAACGGAATCTTTGAGCCTAATTTTAACCAACTTCCAGCTATTCGATTTCTTTGAAACTTTGCACACGTATTAAGGAAACATGACAATGCAATAATCTGCAAACAGTATCCCGTTATCTTGTTTTTGATCGCCAGGAAAAAAATTCCATTATATTATAAAACAACACCTAGGTTGCCATCTGTTGGCAACATTTCAAACTTTGCTATTAAATGAAGAAGAAATTTTTAGTGGGTTGCAATATGTTGGCAACGGTCCAAACATTGCCTGGATTGCCATCTGTTGGCAAAATTTCAAACTTTGCTACTTAATGAAGAAGAAATTTTTTAGTGAGTTGCAATCTGTTGGAAAAATTATAAAATTTGCTACTCTTGTTCATTAAAAAAATTTTCGCCATTTTGTCAAGAGTAGCAAAAACTAAAATATGAAAAATAATTAATAGTTTAAAAAAACTAAAAAACACGCTTTTATATGCAAACGAACTAAAAATTAGAAAATAATTTTTCATTAAAAAAAATATTGTCATTTCATAGTAAAAAGCGTGGGGTGATAAATATATTAAATGTTATAATTATTATATTTGCAAATATCTATGATGGAAAAGTTATGAAAAAATAGTAAAATGCACCCCACGCTTTTTACTATGAAATGACAATATTTTTTTAATGAAAAATTATTTTCTAATTTTTAGTTCGGTTGCATATAAAAGCGTGTTTTTTAGTTTTTTTAAACTATTAATTATTTGGGAATAGGTTAAACGTACAAAAACATGAAAGAAACCTGTGTCGTAGGAAATTCGAAAGAGCCGAGTTATGATTGGTGCAGTTCTGGAGCACATTTTTTTAAAACGACTGCTGGTATGCCTTCGAGCCCAGACGATTTCTTGGTGTTAAGAAAAGAAAGGATACGTAGTATGTTTAAATTTTAAAATAAATTTATATTTTGTTGAAATAACAGGTTTAAACGAGGTTTAATCCCTAATAATTATTATATCTAAAAAAAAACAAAAACATTATTTTAGTGATGTGCACACACATACATCTGTAGTTATTAATATGTGTTAATTGTGTTTATACTTTTACAAATATATTAGGGTTAGTATAAATTATAAATTTTTACATTTAATCAGTAATTTAAAATACTATTGTTAAAGACGGTGTTTATACGGGGTACGCGATAAAACTAATATTAAAATTCAAATATTTAAACAACTATAAGGGATTATGATGCTATGTTATATATATTGGAGTAAGAAGGACTATTAATTAGTAAAAAAATATACAGGGTGTTCCATAAGAAAACATCAAGTTGGCATCGTAACTTTTTGATGCAACCCTCTATAAACAAATACTTTCTGTAGATTATACGTATAAAGTTCTACAAAAATTGTCTTTATGGTTTTTTCTATTTCTTATATTAAAGGATATAGAGGGTAAAATCAAAAACGACAATTTGTCCCCTCGTATCTCTTAGATACATAATTTTATTAAGATTTTGACTACGCCAATTTTAGTTCTGGTTTTTCCAAAATCGCTATCGCAAGCCCATATTACCTACACCGGTTTTTTAATAACTCTAGTAATAACTGAGATAGCCCATAAAACGCCCAATTTTGCCCACCTTGTTTATGACTGCATAAAACACGTTCACCCTAGTTTTACTGTGCAAAAAGTGGTAGAGCAATATTCCCGAATGACTGGAACTAAAAAGTCCACAGTTTTTAAATTATTACAAGAAAGAAAGGAATCGGGTTAAGTTAGGCCTTTCAAAAAAAATGCAGGAATACCAGCAAAAGTCCTTGATAAAGACACCAAATATGCAATTCAAAGAAAAGTTCACTCTTTATTAAAAAAAAATACCCACACTAGATAAGATTTTATTGGAGCTTGGCCAAGATGACAGTATTCTGCTAAAAAGTTTGTCTGAAAAAGCCTTACCGAAAAGCACTGTTAGTGAAAAGCAACAACATTGTTTGTTGGGACCAAAGTTACTTGATAGGTAGCAGTACCGCCGGAAGCAAAAGGAACGCAAGAAACTGGCGACTAGAAAAACTAGTTATCAAAAATGCTGTTACAGGAACTCGAGTTATTTAACCCATAATAAGGAAGCGTATTTAAATGCAGTATCGGCACCCATACTAACATCTGCCTATTATTTGAGCTGATCGATTATTAGGGCCCTAGGTTATTGCAAATACATACAACGTTTGGGCTTTCAATCAGTAGGAAGCCCTAAATAAATTAATTCTCTTGTTTCACTCATAACGCAATATTAGCTGTGCATATTTTGTGACGAAATTTATATTGTTGAGTATCGAGTTTGTTATGATAATTGCTTTGCGTTTCGATGGTAACTTGTAAAAATATATATTTTGAACTTAACCGAAAAGCAATGTTGCTGGAGCGATTAAATTGTTTGTTGGCGACGAAGTTACTTAGAAAGTGTTAAGCAGCACCGCCGGGAGTAAACGAAAATGTTTTACCTTGATGAGACGTAAATCAACGAAGGTAATACAGTACAAAAAAATGTGGCAAGACAAAAATATAACCAGTTCCCGCCAAGCTTTTATGGAGGGCCTCTCAACGGGTACTAAGCTGCCTTTGGAAAAAATGAAAATACTAATAATTCCACACATTGGGAAGGCGGATTTATAAAAGAAGGTTTAATAACCTTTTAGTCTTGCCGTACGGGAGATTACCATGAACACATGAACTCGAATGTTTTCAAATAATACCTTGGTGATATGATAAAATTCTTTCCGGCTGATTAGGTAGTGGTTATAGATAATGCAAGCTATCATTTACGGCGCATAGAAAATATACCAACTTTATGTTGGAGAAAGAAATTATAAACCGGCTAACTGATATGATAAAGCTATTGAGTTTAAATCGAATCTAACAAAAAAGAACTACTAACAAGAGCAAATTTAGTAAAAACCCGTTCCATGCAATATGCCGTGGAAGAACTAGCAGAAAAATATAAGGTAACCGTGCTGTGCTTACCGTCATACCACTGCGATTAAGGAAGTGACATCAGAAAAATGGTGGACTGCTTTTTGCCATTTTTTTGATAATGGCAAAAAGCAGTCCACCATGTGATTAAAGAAGAGGAGAAAATGTGGGATCAGATCACCCAAACAGCAAAAACTTTCCACTGGGCAATCCCCATATAAGTAAAGCACGAGTCTTACGATGCTTTATGACCACTCCACAGCTTAACGATTGTTTGGTAGTGTATCCCAGCTCTGCAGCAAGGTCAAGAAATAGTGGCGACGCATGCTTTACTTATATGGGGGATTGCTCAATGGAAAGTTTTTGCTGTTTGGGCAGACTGTCAACCCTTTAATTACGTTAGCTAGACATACACACATACGCCGGTTGTAACCGCCGCCACAGAGAAAATTGGCGGTTTTATGTGTTTCAGATTTAAGCCGTTGTCGACCATTAACGCAACAAAAAAATCTGCGGATAAATCATACGTGGACGTACGGAAAACGTGGACTTTCGTTCTGGCAAAAGTTTTGTACGTGTTTTTAAGTGTTTACAAGAAAGGATACTGCCAAAATATTAAATAGTTGGAAAAAACACACTCTTTGATATGCGAAAATTTATAATTAAGGATTTAAAACACGACCTGCAACCGAACCATGTCGCAATCATATCTGGACGTCGAAACAAACGCGATCGCGACCCTCATAAGTGTTGCATCTCAAGCTTCGCCCTATTTATAATATAGATCGCATAAATGGTTACAATGTAAGGTTCGATGCAGTGTACGTGGATGCACGTCGCGTGTCCCTACGCAACAATTCTGTTGATGTTAATTTACCTACAAGTTGTGGATATGGGCGAACCTCGAGCTACAACACTTATCAGGTTCGCAACGGCGTTCGTTCAGACGTCCAGATATGTTCGCAACGTAGTACGGTTGCAGTTCGTTGTACAAATCTAGAAGGGGCTGTCGTAGTGGTTCGCGAAGAATTACGGTTGCAGGTCGTGGTTCAAATCTGGACGCACCTTAGGATTTCCTATTTGCCAACGGTTAACCTGTACTTCGCGCGCTGTACAAAGTCCGTCAGTTGACGGCAACGTTTTTGTACGCAGTGAAAACTCACAGATAAGCCTGGGCCGGTTAAATTTGGCGCGTACATTACCCACTAATTAGCTGGATATACACACAGAGGTTGATACGCCGCGCCGGTTTTAACCGCCACAGAGAAGATTGACGGTTTTATATGTAGCAAATTTAAACCGTTAACGACCAATAACGCAAAAGAAAAATCGGCGGATGAATCGTGCATAGTTGATTTGTCACAGGCAAAACTGTATGTTAGTGGGCAAAACCGCAGATAAATCCATTAGAATTTCGCTCTTGCAAAAGTTTTGTATGTGCTTTCAAGTGTTAACAAGAAACACACTGCACAAATTTGTCCATTAGTTGACGGCAACATTTTTGTACGCAGTGAAAACTTACAGACAAGTCAGTTCCTGTTAAAACTGGCACTGAATGTAAAAGATATACGCACGTTTGAATTGGCCGTTCAACTATCAAGAGGTGACGACAGTTTTTCCGATGACGAAGAAAATAACCTGAGATAATTTAATTGTTATTTGTTATGTAGGCTTTTTATTTGTGTCTAGGGTTTCTTCTAAATGATAGCGGGAATCGTTTCTTTAAACAGGTTTATTTAGAATGCAAAAATGGGGTATTCACAAAAGGTTCTGTGTAATTCTAGGATTATACGAAAACTTAACAAATTTGCGGAATCGTCTTAATCACAACGTCGTTCTTTTTTATCTTTTGCCCAACTTGGCCGTCTTTCGTCTTCCGTCGTTTTTTTCGGGTAAGATTATCGTCGTTAGCACCCAAAATTGTAATCGGTGGTTTTTCGTCTTACGTCAGCTTTCAAAACTCAACAACCACTGATCTCGCGATCCGTCTTTTTCTCCGCTCTCCCTCAAACGCCCTCTCGCGATAACCCTGAGGCATTACACATAGCCGTAGTTAGCGGGGAATGAATAAATATAATAAAATAAAATAAATTTATCGTTTTTTTTTTTTTTTAAATAATTAACATAACTAAATATTTTTGCACTTCCTACACTCGGCCATCCTGATTATGAATCCGACTCGGATTCGCTATTATGTTCGACCCATGGTTTTAAGTATTCCGAACACGTAGAAGTCCGCATTGGACCATCATGATATCCTACCCTTATTACATCATATCTTTCATTTCCTTTGACTTTAACAATTTCGTATGGTCCTAGGTATTTTTTCTTAATTTTAATCCTGGGCCATACTGAGTCCTTTTAATGGCGACAAGATCTCCTTCCTTGTATTGCCTAGCTTTTCTCCTTCTTAGGTTATATTGGTGTCTATTTTCGTCCTGTATTTTTAATATCTGCTTTTTACTTTCTTCTCTTATTCTCTCTCTATTGTCATTAAATTCTGCTATCACTTCTTTATCTAGTAATTCTTTGATCAAGACATCTTCCTTATTTCTCATTTTTGTACCTAATAGGATTTCAAATGGACTAGTATCAATGCTCCTTTGCATGGTACAATTCAAAGCTCTTTGGACCTTGTCAATAAACTTAAACCACTTCTCCGGATTATCAAGGCTGAGCTTAGTAATTACTGGAATTATGATACGGTTAATCCTCTCTACTTGTCCATTACTTCTCGGAACTCCCGTGGTTATAAGAATATGTTTTATATTTTCATCTGAGCAATAATTTTCAAATTCTTCTGCAGTGAAAGCGGTTCCTCGATCACTAATAATGCTGGCAGGATTACCAAAAATTTTTGTTGTTTTTTCAGACAATCCACCGTTTCCTTAGCTGTTGTAGATTTTGTAGCATAAAGCCACGTGAACTTGGAAAAATCATCAATCACTACCAGTATATGTTTATAATTCTTGTTGGTACTAGGTAAGGGTCCTAGATGGTCAATATGATAAGTATGTAAAGGACCTTCCATTTTCGATATTGGGTGGGGGCCTTCTTTTTTACCCTCTTTTTATTTCCCAAAATACATGGAACACAATTTCTTACGCAGTTTTGTATTTTCTCTTTTAATTTTGGTATATAAAATTCCCTCTTAACAACCTCTTCAGTTTTGGCTATCGCAAAATGTCCAATTTCATGATTTCTCTTAATTATCTCCATGTGCATTGCTTTTGGAACTTCTACCAATTCTTTTCCAGATTCATACTTGTATAGTATATTATTTTTTAGAAAATAGTCTTCATAACTTTCCTGTGTCTCTAAAATTTTCTTGATAGCTTGCACATATTCATCTGAGTCTTGAGCTAATTTAATACGATTAACAAGTCCATTTTCAGTGATAATAATTTCATTTATCGGCATTACATTTATGGGATACCTGCTGAGTGCATCCACGTGTGACATCTGCGTACCTTTTCTGTGTACTATTTCGTACTGATACTCTTGTAAAAGTAAAGCCCATCTAGCCACTCTTGTGGTAAGATCTTTTTATCCATGGTTCGCTGAAACGCCGAACAATCCGTCACAATTCGAAATGGGAAACCAAGTAAGTATATTCGAAATTTTTTAACAGCTTGAATAACAGCGAGTACTTCAAGTTCGTAACTGCTGTATTGTTCCTCCGCCGGAGTAGTTTTTCTGCTCATATAATATATGGGATGAAATTTGTGATCGACATCTGATTTTTGCATCAGACAAGCTCCATATCCCAGCTTGCTTGCGTCTGTGTGAAGTTCTGTCTCGCTTCCCTGCTTATATAGGCTTAATACTGGCTCTTTTGTTAAAAGTTCTTTCAACTTCAAAAAAGCAATTTCTTCCTTTTCTCCGAACTGAAATATTCTATCTTTCTTCAACAGGTCACTTAGCGGCCTAGCTAGTATTGCATATGAAGCAATGAATTTTCGGAAATAACCCGTCAGTCCTAAAAAAGATTGTATCTGTTTAACAGTAGTCGGTTTAGGAAATCTGCTTATGGCCATTGTTTTCTCTTCCGAAGGCTGTACTTTTCCATTTTCAATAATAAATCCTAGGAACTGAACTCTTGTTTTTAGAATTTGACACTTTTCTTTTTAAGTTCGAGCCCATAATCTCTTGCTACTTCTAATACCAATTTTAGACGTTCAATTCCTTGTTCTTCATTTTTACTAAGAATTATAAGATCATCCATGTAATACATAACTACATTTTGTGCAGTCAAATCTCGAAAGATATGTCCTATGTATCTTTGAAAAACTGCAGGGCTATTACAGAGCCCAAATGGGCACCTTAAAAATTCGTACTGCCCATTATGCGTCACAAATGATGTATACTTAATGCTTTTCTCTGCTACAGGTACATGAAAAAAACCATTTCTTAAATCAAGAGTACTGAAGTAGTTAGCATCTTGTAAACGATCTAAAACATCTTCTATTAAAGGTAACGGAAACCGATCTTTGACAATTTTTTTGTTAATTTTACGGTAATCACAACAAATTCTAGTTCGGCCATCTTTTTGCTGACCAGAACAATCGGGCTAGCAAAATCTGAAAAACTGGGCCTTATAATACCCTCCTCTAACCATTCACTTATCTGTTTTTCAACTATTTCCTTCTCTGGAATAGCTAATCTTCGAGGACTCTGGAAAATTGGTTCCTCACTTTTCAATACAATATTCATCTTAATATCCGGTGTTTTACGTCTATCAGGTTTATAGTTTCCTATTAGTTCTTGCACTTTTCTTCTATTTTCTAGATCTTTAATATGTCCCAAATCTACCTCTTCACTTTCCTGATGTTAATGTAAGGTAATGTGCATGAGAAAGTTATCTGCCTCTTTTTTACATAGCACAATTCCATCACTCCTTATACTTATGTCAGCGTAAGATAAAAGATTATTTCCTACGATTGCTTTAAAACTTGATGCATCCAAGGGAATCACATAGAACTTCAAGCTAACTTCTATATCATTCACCAATACTTTTTGACAAAATGATCCTAAAGTTTTAACTTCATTAGATCCAATTCCTCTTATAGAAATTGAATCACTTTCTACTTTAATGTCTGGCAGGTAATCCTCAACTACATCCACCCTTAAAGCACTTATGTCACTTCCGGTATCTAACAACGCTATCAGCTGAACCTCATTGATTTTTAGCTTAACACTTGTTTTTGGTATTACTTCAACTAAATTCACATTTGCTTTTGATGCACTTTTCTTAGGACACTTTGATGCAATATGTCCATAATTGTTACATCCGAAACATTTTACTCCTTTGCTCTTATCCGGACATCCACTAGACTTATGGCCTTTCGCTCCACAGTTGTAGCACAATTCTTCTTTCCCTTTGGGTTCTTCTGACCGTCTTCCTTGATTTTTTCCCAAGTGTTTTCCAAATTTATTCTGTCCATTATCATATTTTTTCCCATGTACAACCTGAGGATTACTAGCTTTCATTTGTTCGTATAGCTTAATTTTTTCTTTAAATTCTGAGAAATTTCGAGCTCCATATAGAATAACTTTATTCGCATTGTAATCTTGAATTCCATCTATTATACACTGTATAACAACTTCCGGTTCTATATTTGCTCTACTTCCTATTTCCCGCATCACTAATACATACTCTTGTACTGATTCCTCTTTTTTTTCAGTCTTGACATTAATAACCTATGAACTTGAGCACTACTTACCTTTACTTCAAATTCTTGAATCAACCTAACTTTTAAAGTTTTCCATGACTTAATACCTTTTTCCGACTGAACAAAAAGTTTTGCCAGTCCAGTTAGTGATTTCTTTGCGAAAACCAATTTTTGAAGGTCATTCCATCCAGTCACATCTGCAATTTCTTCAAAATCTGATATCCATTTCTTTACTGGATAGTCTGCTTTTCCATCGAAAGGTCTAATACTATCTTCTATGTCTCTAAAAGTTAAAGCGAATGAGCCACTACTACTTCTTGTTCCACTTTGTAAGCGATCTCTAACCTGTGCCAAATTTTCATCATCGTCATCATCATTACTGTCTTCTTCCTCTTCTTCTTGTTCATTTTCTTCTTCTTCTTCTTCTCCGTCCATAAACGATAAATCATTCAAACAAGAACACACTCGATCCACTATATCATTAACCGATCCCGTATAGTCTAAATTTAATATATGACACACTGACACAAGATCATTTACCTCCATTTCATCTTTCAATTTACTTACTCTTTCGGTATATTCATCAGATTCTTTGTCTAAGTTAAATCCAGAAAACTTAAGCACACTTTTCCGCGCAACTTTAGGTCTACCTTCCCTACCAAATGCAACCATGTGTAAAGCCTGTACGGCTTTAAATTGGGCATTAGTTATATTTTGATTAATCTTTTCAAAATCTTCCAACTTCGACATTTTTCTCACAAAGACACAAACGAAAAAAAACAAACGGAAAAATCAAAAATATTAGAAAAGTATAAAAGTGGCCAGATAAATCATAAAAAATATGCCACTGGAATTTTAATCTACCATATCAAAACACGTATAACCACATTAAGCAAAAAGAAAGACGTTGCTTTACTAAAAATACCTAAATCTAAAATATTTGAAACGTCACTGAACAATAATATAGGTAACAGTTTACTCACTAAAAATATAGTGTCTTTTCACTAATAAACATAGGTACATGTATATATATATGTATTTTTTTATATATATATATATATATGTATACGTCACCAAATAATTGTGCGACTGTAATTAGATAACCACAAAAAAATCAATACTTAAAACCTTATTAACAGTAACTACTCTAAACACAATTTTTAAATCATTATTTCACATCTACTCTACCTTATTCATACGTTTTAAGTCCACGCCACAGAGTAAAATTAAAAAGAAACATAATTCAGGTTTTGACATATTTCTTAAAACATTTTTTTTTCAAAAATAAAATAACATTTACTAGCTAGATCTCTTAAACTATTTTTTCTTATATTCGACAAACTCTTATGCAATTGTCATAAAAAAGAAAACAAATATAAACAGTGTTCTAAATAGAAATTATGATCTCTAGTTTGTTTTTACTATTATTAAATTTTTAAACAATACAAGAAAAAGCTTCACTTGAGCAACAGCAGTCTATCATCATGAATTGTCGTATAAAATAATAAAACATCCTACCTTAGTGGTCCATTTTATTTAAACACCAATAAATAAATTAAATATCATACTCATCTCCCAAACAAAACAAATCACAGTTGTCAAAACCAGCTGATCCAATTCAAACAACACGTGGTGATATTCCTGACTTCCAACGGTAACCGCGGCAGCTTATTGGTTCTGTGAAATAGCCTCGAGCTAAGGTGCCGAGGTCTCCTACGCAGGCGCCATCACCGCCATATCTCTTTGTAAAACTTGCTTAGCAACAGTATTACCGATTTTCAAACTTCTTCTATTTGTCATTCTCCATTTTCCAACTTCGATCCCTCTATCCCGGTTGAGCCCCCAAAATGTAGGCTTTTTATTTGTGTCTAGGGTTTCTTCTAAATGATAGCGGGAATCGTTTCTTTAAACAGGTTTATTTAGAATGCAAAAATGGGGTATTCACAAAAGGTTCTGTGTAATTCTAGGATTATACGAAAACTTAACAAATTTGCGGAATCGTCTTAATCACAACGTCGTTCTTTCTTTATCTTTTGCCCAACTTGGCCGTCTTTCGTCTTCCGTCGTTTTTTCGGGTAAGATTATCGTCGTTAGCACCCAAAATTGTAATCGGTGGTTTTTCGTCTTACGTCAGCTTTCAAAACTCAACAACCACTGATCTCGCGATCCGTCTTTTTTCTCCGCTCTCCCTCAAACGCCCTCTCGCGATAACCCTGAGGCATTACACATAGCCGTAGTTAGCGGGGAATGAATAAATATAATAAAATAAAATAAATTTATCGTTTTTTTTTTTTTTTAAATAATTAACATAACTAAATATTTTTGCACTTCCTACAGTTATAATGTATAACAATAATAATTTTATCTATGTATATTTATAACCAGTGCCCGTGTAGCAAGTTATATAAATAAGTTGATGCATTCAACAAAAGGCCTAAACAAAAATGCTGTATTACTACTCACTTGTTAAGGCTAATAAATGCATAGTAAAGAATTTACCGTATAGTAATGGCAGTAGTAACAGAGCCTACCCTATGCAAGATTTATCTAGCTATTCTGTTAAATAACACCCTTGGCAGATACAAAAGATCAACATACCTTTTTAATCTGGTCGAAATATATGTAACATACAACGTACATCCATATTACGTATACAGGTTCAGTTAAATAACATAACACATAGGCAATGTGAGGAAAAAAGACAATCTAACTAAATCCCGGCATGTAAACATGCGTGACTATAATAGTGCTTGTTTTGTTATTCTATTGCCTGCCGATGAACCAGACAGCGTTGCTCATATCGTATATTACTTATAATAATAATTTTTATCTTTTTAAAACTATATATCCTTAAATTTATATTCTTCACCTCCACGCCTCTGGGGTACCTTTTTCAGTGTTTATCAGAGGAAACAATAGGAAATGGTCGTAAAATAACCAAAAACCGGATGATTCTACCTAAACTCGACAAAAAAAAAGAAATTTTGCAGGTAAACCAATGCTAAAAAATTTCAGTTCTATTTTAATAAACCCTATCTTACCGACGAAACGTTAATATATGAATCGTTAATTTAAGAAACCATTAATTTCGAAAACGAAAACCATTTTTAACATTTACAAAGATTTTGCTATAGTACAGGTTTGGCAAGTTGAATCTAACGGATTGCGTTTTAATGTATTAGACACTAATAGATAGAGAGTAGACAGAGAACGACTACATAGGTAACCGCCCACCGATAGCGACGGCGATTCCCCGTACTGCTCGGGTCCGCTCGATGTGAATGTAAATTTCGGCTGCCTCGCAGTGCACTTTAGCCTGCGCTTGGAGATGGGTAGGTCAGCCTCAAATAAAGTATTGGAATTTCACGCGCTCAAAACGGCCAACAACTTCTTCTGCACTCTCCGCACGACAATACCATTTAATGATATTAATCTTTTGTTCAACAGTGAAGACCATTTTTACTTTATTACTGTATCCGCCTTCGTACCAAAGGTTAAAATAAATTGTAAACATGATCGGCTAACACGTACTTGGTATGCGAAGAATTGCAACCGAACTTTGACCGGACTGATAAGCGCAACGACGCGACGACGCGATAGCCGCACAGGGCGGAGCCAATTTTGTTCTCGCTCTACTCCGTCTTTCTTTTACACATTGCCCAAAAATCATATTCGAAACTTTTCAAGCGCCGAACGTGTATACTTAGTACATTAGTAGGTACTTAATAACTTTCTTAAACCAGAAAATTTAAAATTTAATTTACATAGTTTGTTTTTCAAAAAATACTTTTTTACATGGCTTGGTTTCTCTAAAAAATTAAATTATGTCATAAATATTTATTTTTTCTGAAAATTAAATAGT
Organism: Listronotus bonariensis; assembly: GCA_014170235.1. Lineage (NCBI taxonomy): Eukaryota > Metazoa > Arthropoda > Insecta > Coleoptera > Curculionidae > Listronotus > Listronotus bonariensis. The sequence continues at coordinate 133,812 of JACEGR010002021.1, forward strand.
AAGCTTTTTTGATAGCAGAGAGATTTTTAATAGAGTAAAAACCAGTTATAAAGAAGCCAGAGGCGTCATACAAATAAAGACGGCAATCAACTATTTTTTCTAGACGCGTCGTTTAAATAGTGTGCGAGCAACAGAAAGGGGAATAATTTGAAAGTGAGACAAAACCGATGACCGCGTGGCTTCTTTACTATTGAATCGCAGTCTAAAAGAATGCAATAAAAAAAAACGAAAGTTATTTTAACTCAAATGTAATATCATTTCGCAATCTCTGACCACTACGTCTACAACCTCCAGCATGTAATCTCACTGTTTAGATGGACGGTTTGTTTTTCTAACTTTAAAGGTCATTTTAGTATACTTGTTAAAAAAGACGTTTTTGGTAAAGTAACCATATATGGTTACCAAAAACGAATTAAAAATTTATTGCAGAAACCTATTATGAACCATCGATTGACTGGTTTTCATGATGAACGATGGGTTTTTACACAAAAATATGAGTTTACATAATACAATTGAAAAACGCTGTAAACATCATTTCGCCAAACATGTTAGTTGTCTGATTTTTAACACGATTTACTTAGGCTTTAAGCCTTCGTGGACTGCCCAAAATAAATAAATCTGCAGAAAGCACTAGATACACTAGTTAGCAAAAGAGCTGTAACAGCTACTTGAGTTATTAAACCCAAACTGCAACGAGGGATATAATAAGCTTATTAAATGCAGTATCGGCATCCCTACTAACATTTTCCTATTAGTGAAGTTGATGGATTAATAGGGTCATTGCAAATACATACAGCAATTTTAGGCGTTCAACCAATTATAACCGCGGTAATAATTGGTGACAACTTTGACGTATAATACATTGTTTAAACGTCAACATAATCGATTGGTAAATACCGTTTGTAGGAGCTTTTCTTTTTCCCCATACATCCAAATAAAAGAGTTTTTGTGGACTGTATTATGGTTTAATTAATTAACTGATTTAGACTTTACACTATTTACAATATTTACAAGTGTTTTAGAATTACTAAAAACATCCTGCTACGTTTATTAAAACAGTTCAGTGTCGATGTTCCTTGACACTTTTTTACATCACTTTACTTATTACCTATTACGAATTAAGGTATTTCTCACTGAATTAGAATTTTCAGATCAGTGAGAAAAAGTATTCATAAGAGAAATACTAAGTTAGAATTATTTTGAATAAGAGAGATAACTAACTTGAATGTAGAATTTGTGAATATTTGAATAAGAAAAGTTTTATTTTCCTGAGAGAGAATTGCAATTATTTGCGAGAGAATAAGAATGTTTGAAAGCGACTTTGCGCGAGAGATGAGTCGTCCGAAAATTGACGAGATCGACTTTTCGCGAGAGATGCGTAGTCGATGAAACTTGCAGTGCGACTGACTTACTCTTTTGGGGGAACCGAATGAGTCCGCCCTCTACGCGCTAGACCGAAAGCATGTGATGTGCCCGCCAATAGAGAGTGCGCTCTCCATCGGGCTGTGAGACACCTTCTTACGCGCCATTGGCGCGGCGCATCAGCCATATTTAAGTAGGAGTGATCATTTTACTTGGAGATCGGAATAGTGCAAAGAGAATTCTGAGAACTTTGATGTTTTTACAAACGGCGTTTTACAAAGAAAACTGTTAAAGATTAAATCTAAAAATAGAACAGAATTGTGTTCGGAGAAAATAAATTATTTGGTTAATTTCTTTGAAAGAAATTATGCTCGTTCCCGAACACCGTTTTAGAATTCGTTCTTTGCCTAAAATTGATGATAGACTAAAAAACAAAGATGCCACAAGCGTCATACAAATAAAGACGGCAATCAACTATTGCTGTCTAAACGCGTCGTTTACATCGTGTGCGAGCAACAAAAAGGAGAATAATTAAAAGTGAGACAGAAGTGGTGACGCCGTGGCATCTTCTCTACTGGCAATAAGTAGTTCTACATTAATTTATCCACCTTTTTTCACCCATAACGCAATATTTGCGGTTCTTTTGTAAAAAAATTATTTATTGCAAAATTATTTATTTAACGAGTATGTAGTTTCTTTCGTTTACGATAATTGCTATATTCTAAGAAATATTTTCTTCGTTAGCTGCTTACAGCAGCTGTAAGCACTTTTATTTTTTTGATAAATTAATGACGTCAGTCTAACAGCAGCTCACAGCGGTAGTTAGCGGCTACGGGAGATGTCTAACTACTGTCTAACAGGTTGAAAAAACAAAGAGGGGGAATATATCCGAATTTGAGGGTAAAAGTCAAACAAAATTGACTAAATGTATATTAATAACAATAACAATAGTATGTGTGGGAAACCATGTGAACGAATATTTTAACTACTATTGAAGATATTGCGCATTTTTGTTTTAAAACTGGAGTTATCATTATTTAGGTTATGGTATTATTATTATTTTAATGTCATTTGTCGTTTGCTCTTTTATTTTTTCGATTCATATTATAATTACGTCAGCTGTTAGACAAGCTTGTTAGCAGCTGTAAGAAAGAAGAATTGGAAAAATATCCCTCTAGAAACATGGAGTTTAATAGATTAAGAAAAAGCAGAGGGAACATTTTTTGGGTTATAAAATAATAATAAGATTTAGTTTGCACTGCCATATAAGTAGGAATATATATTTTTATAAACATGTTTAAAACGGTGTTTTTGTAAATATTGTTTTATTAATATTTGCTTTTAAGAATATTAGAAAGGATATGGCATTATAAGATCTACAACCTTCAGGTAAATATACGATGCTCAAAGGTAAATGTTTACTATTATTAGTAATAATAATATTAATATTTAAATTTAATAATTTAAAATTTTTAATGGGGTTTTCCTTATTAGAATTTAAATAAAATAAAAGTATAAAATTTAAATTAATAATGTTGAAACTAACCAGGACCCTTAGATTTAGTTTTTTTCCACTTAAATGAACTGTGAAAATGAACACATTATGGGAGTAATTTAGCGCAAAAATAAATAGTGTTGTAATGTGTCAAAATTGAATGCATTACCTTTTTTGTTTTAGTTCTGAAATTTGCAATCAACTTACTGAATTAATTCAATTGGGCATTGAAACCTATATTCCACACACCATCAAGAACCCCAAACAATCCAATAATAAACCCTGGTTTTCCAAATGTTGTGATAAAGCTAGAGTTTTAAAAGTTCAGGCTCACAAGAAGTTTCTACAGGATGCTAGTCCAGAAAACCGACGGGCCAGCATTAAAGCAAGAAACTACTACAATCAAACAATTTCTGAAGCCAATACGATAGTCGTATTAAAAACAAAGTTCTTTCTTGCTCAAATGGCAGCAAATCTTTGTGGTTCTTTGCAAAAAACATAAGTACGAATTTTTGTACCCTTTCTTTTCCACCACTAACTTTGGAAGATGAAATTATTTCTACCGCTAAAGGCAAGAGAAAACACATTAGGCGTATCCTTTCTTCCCTTAACACCAAGAAATCGTCTGGGCTGGATGGCATACCACAATCGTTTTAAAAAATGTGCTCCAAAACTTGAACCAATCTTAACTCGGCTCTTTCGAATTTCTTACGACACAGGTATCTTTCCGGAGAGCTGGAACGCTGCATGTATTCAACCAATTCCCAAGAAAGAAGCTAAATCTCTTTCATCTAACTATAGACCAATTTTAATTCTCTCAGTTCTTCGTAAAGTAATAGAAAAGAAACAAATTCTTAAGTATTTAGAAAAACACAAAATTTTGCATGATGGATTTTGCCACAAAGATCTACAGCAGATCTTCTTTCCTTCGTATCACACTGCTGGAATAAGTCTCTTGAGTTTCTAGGTGAGTCCCAGATCGTTGCTCTTTATATATCCAAAGCTTTTACCGCACTTCTTAATAAACTTTCCTCCTATGGTCTTTTAACTAAACTCTCTACTTGGGTCTCTAGTTATCTATCTGATCGACGTATATCAGTTATTGTGGACGGCCATTCTTCAAGCTTTCACCAAGCAAATGCTGGAGTTCGTCAGGGCTTAGCTCTGGCACCAACATTGTTTCTTCTTCACATCAACGATTTTCTTTCGTCCACAACTAATTCCATTCATAGTTTCGCCGACGATAGTACCCTTCACTCCAGTTTTCAGGTTCCTAAACCCATCACTAAACCTGACTTGGAAAAGAAACTCGTGGTTATGCGCGTATGCATCCCTTTACGTTCCAACTGGACTGGCCCCGAACTTCCCACTGTGTTCGTTCTTTTATCCCTAGAGGTTCTAGATTGTGGAACCAGCTGCCCGCAAAGGTCTTTCCTTCCCCCTAAGTCTTCAAGTATTTAAGTCCCGTGTCAACAAACTCCCTCTTGCCTCGCTTAAGACACCCACGGTACGTTAGTATTTAGGATTTTAGCCTTCGTGGTTTGTCCAAAGATAAAAAAAAATGTATATGGATTTATTGAATAAAATGTATAGGTGAAAGGTTTTTTACCCAAAGTTAAAATTTCTATTAGAGATAATATTATAGGTCTATTGTAAAAGACCTACCCATAAATAAATACAAGAAAAAGGCTAACGTAATTTATTTTTGGTTTTTATGTGTTTTTATGCAACTACCTGCAAATAAAAAAATAAATGTTTTGGAAACGTTGAATATCAAATTAAAAAAAACTTTTCATTTTAAGGACAACGTAAAATAATGCAATTTTTAATGATTGCGCTGTATGTGAGGTAAACATTCTTTATAATCTTTTGAATAACTATTACCAACACCTTTTGTATGTTGTTGTTTACTTACATTACAAGTTAATCATAACCAAATACGTATCTACTTACCCATGTAACATCGAAGCTGAAAGCACCCTTGTGTTGATCGTATATCCATCGTCCAATTCAATTTTACGCAGAAGTTCAATCAGGAGCGACATAGTTAAGGGGGGCCTGGCTGTGACAGTAAAGTTTCTTCTGTAACATGTCTGCAATATGTCAGGAACAGATGATGAAGTTTCCAATTTAACGGGTCCTATGACTAAAAATAAAATTCTTTCTAAAATAATTTTATTAGTAGTAAAGTAGTAGTAATACTAGTAAAAACTATTTTTATTACCTATGCCCCCACTGTATGTAAGGTGGCTTACAAAATTCGAGCATGGACTTTTTAAAAAATGCCGTATCTGACGTGATGCACTCCTTAACAAACTTTCTTTCGGCGATTTTTCGCCTAAGCTTTATTCCCCCTACTTTAATACTAGGTTTCTCAAGACATTCCTTAATACTAATTTAAGAAATAAACGAAAATTAATAACTGGTGAACACAATTTTGTGTCTGACTTTTCCATATTAAATTTCAATTGCTTTTAGCCCACTATTGAAAAAAATATATACATATTTTTTTATAAAATTTTGCTTTTGTAGAAATAAGAGCAAGTTTTTGGGAAAACTTAATAATTTTTATTCAGGGTGTAATTTAATTGATGGCTAAAAATACACGATCTAATTTATTGGCTTATTTTATAAAGGAATGTTTATATGAACATAGTATGTCCTAAACCTCTTAACTTCTATGCTATAGGGCAGGGATGGCAAAACCAATGGCACTCGACGTAGAAATTTGGGCACGCGAGTATATGAACACAGTGAAGTCGAAGTGAAAGGCGGTGAAGGTAAACGCAAGGAGAGAATTTGCTTTTTACAATTTAAACTCACTGAGACAAAGTATTAAAACGTAGGGCATTTTTTTTTAAGAAAGAAGATAAAAGCCATTTTTTGCTCTTCAAAATTTTTCTTTCCAAAAGTATTTCATGGCACGCCAAGGACAACTTTTACTTTTTGTACAAAAATGGCACGTTCATACGAAAAGGTTTGTGCTATGGAGTGTGAATTTTAAGACAAAAATGTTTTTCTTATTATAACTTCAAAGCTGTTTTAAAATATTTTCATAAAATTTGACATGCATCTACTAAACACCAATAGGTATTTTTAATGTAAAAGATTCCTAATTATTTCTACGTGGCGTCTTAACGGGATATATACAGGGGATATATAGTACGGCACTGTTTTTTTATAAAAATTATTTTTAAAATCTTCAATTATTTTTCAAGAAATTTAACCTCCTGACTTCTGTTTCTCCAAAACACCATTTTCGCACAAAAAAAAATAAAAACCGCTTTTATTAATTTGTGGTATAACGAAATTATTTTAAAAATAAAATGCTGGTGCCCCATTTTAGGTTTTTTAAACATGAAAACGGTGCCCCGAAATAAAAATATTTAAATTCGCACCATAGGTAAAAACTAATACATTAATTAAAATTTTATTTAGGTCTTTTATTAAAGTATTTAATCCATACTTAGTGATATTATGTTCAACCATAACTAGCCAAAACAAAAAACGGGTTAGAGTGATTTTATAGACTGTAATAATCAACAATTAAAACAAAATAATTAGTATATTTTAACAATGGTGCGGGTTGACCTACCAAATTGGCCATCACCATCATTGTTGATGGCCACTCTTCAAGCTTTCACGAAATTAATGCTGGAGTGCCTCAGGGTTCAGTACTAGCACCAACTTTCTTCTTCACATCAACGACCTTCTTTCTTCCACAAACCAATCCCATTCATAGTTATGCTGACGATAGTACCCTTCACTCCACTTTTCAGGTTCCCAAACCAATATCTCAACCCGACTTGGAAAGCAAACGCAGAGCGATGCAGATATCTCTTTCACAGAATCTCAATTTGATATTGGATTGGGGCGCCAAAAAATCTCGTTCAATTTAATGCATCCAAAACACAATCGTGTTCCTTGTCACGAAAAAATCATCAAACACTCATCCTTTGCTTATGAGTGGCCAGGTTTTGCAGAGCGGGGACACATTTAACCTTGTGGGCATCACATTTGAGAATAACCTTAACTGGCATAAACACATTGTATCTATAGCCACCGCGGCTTCAAAAAATGTTGGATTTCTTTTCCGAGCCAAAAGTATTTTTTCTCCTTCCAATTTATACACTTTGTATGTGTCCCAGATTCGACCCTCTCTGGAATAATGTTCTCATGTCTGGGAATGGCATCCCCTACAACCCTCAGCATTCTTGATGCCATTCAAAGATGTTCGTCTTATTAATGATCCTTTACTTACTCAAAGACTTCCTTCTCTTGCTCATCGTCGAGCTGTGGGAGATCTATTGCTCTTCTATAGGATACTTTAACGGCTTCTGCTCCGACGAATTGTCCAGTATAGTCCCTCCTCTTGCAGTTCCCAACAGAGAAACTCGTGGTGCCGCGCGTATGCATTCCCATACAGTTCAATTGGACGAGGCCCCGAACTTCCCATTTCGTTCGTTCTTTTATCCCTAGAGTTTCTAGAACTGTGGAACCTGCTGCCAGCGAGAGGTCTTTCCCTTCCCCCCAAATCTTCAAGTTTTTAAGTCTCGTGTTAACAAACTTCCTCTTACCCTGCTTAAGACACCCACGGTACGTTAGTATTTAGGCTTTCAGCCTTCGTGGTTTGTCCAAAGATAAATAAAAAATCACCAGCTGCTGCTGTTGACAAAAGTGAAAACATGTTCTGTTAATTATTTGGTGATTTTATGTTTAGGTAGAAGTAAAGGCGTTTTTATTACTTCCCGAGTAAATTCCAAATTTTTTTAATTTTGGAATTGAAAAAAAAAACTTTTCGAAGAATTGGCAAACCTTTTGAACTAATTTTTATTGGTGCTACTATAAGTTTTAGAAATATAGTCGACGCACCCTTTAGCCAATTTGTAAGCAGGTCCTATTTACAGCCACCCTCTGCACGTACAACCAAGTTAAAAATATTTGTGTGGAAATACTTTTCTTACCAAGCAGACTTCTTAGGAAGATGCACTTTTTTCGTAATGTTGATAATTAAAAAGTTTTTTCATTTAGTAAGAACTTAAAATAATTTGTACCCTGAGCACAACAAGGAGATTTTAAAATGGTATAAAATTGTGTCATCCAGCCGTTAGAATATTTTAAATTTTTAAATTTAATTCGTTTGATAAGAACATTGAAATAGAAAAATGTATATAGGTATAATATTGTACAATTTTGTAAATTTTAAAGTTAGATTATATACTATGTTTGGACCCTGACATTTATATTACAATTTCCTAAATTTTTATTTTAAAATATTATTTTACTGTCATTCTCCTTCAATATATATGTAGTTAGGATTTTCGTATAACTTAGGTATAGAAAAATCATCTTGATCAATTTAAAACTCTTCTAGCCGTTTCATTTTAACGTTTGCAGCGCGTTATAGAAATCAATCAAAATTTTCGACTCACTCTGAAAGGTATTGCAGAAATCCCTTCTCTAACAGATTTTCAGGTGTGAATACAGAAAGTATCTTTTTATAAGTAAAAAAGTTTGAAGTTTTGGCTGATAGGGGTAGTACTTACGAACTTTAATGCAAGTAGTTATAATTAAAGGAAATGTTGGTTTTTGGGATTATATCGCGTCAAATTAAAAATCTGACTTTACCGACGTTTCTCCATCAGGTTGCACACTGTGTGCCAATCTCGCAGAGAAAAAAACATTTAAAAGAACTTCGGCCCTATACAGGTTATTACAAATTTGAGAAGCACCATTAGGATCTCAGCAGACGGTAAGAGACACAGGGTTGGGATTTAAATTCAGACAAAGTTGTGCTTATGCTTAACAATATTTCGTTTTAAAAATTTTAAAATTTAATGCCGTTCTGGAAATGTCAGAAAAAAAAATGAAATTTTGCGAAACAGTTTTAATTTTATTCTCTGTTTATTTAAAAAGATATTTTAAAACAAACGACACTTTATTATTGCAACTTTTTTGTTTTATAAAATGATGCCATTACATTTAAGATCCGACTTTTTGAAAGCTTTGAACCGCCATCATCAACTTTGGTTTTATAAATAGGCAAAATATTTGATTGAAATATAATCCTAATAAACGGCGAAATTGCCGTTCGCGAGTTGGGCATGCCATTCATTTTTTTATGGCTATAACAAAGTTGATAAAGGCGTTTGATTAAAGGCTTCATTAGCCACATAACCGCAATCGACCCTGCAGCCGTGCTTCTCGCTGGTGAAATGAAGGAGGATGCGGTGCAAGGAGTTTTGTCTTTCTTAAAATTGCAGTAAGATCAGTCTGTTATACTCAGGCTTGAAACTAAACCTAATCATAAAATAAACCTTCACAAATAAAGTAGCCTTCGTAGTCTTACTACACTCAAAATTTGATGTATGCATGAACCGGGTATAAGCAGGATTTTTTTATCAAAACAGTGGACTGTCTCTACCGGGCACGCATTTTATATTTTTGGCAAGTACAAAAAAGTGTTGAATTTTTCCAATTAATCTGTCCCACTTTCTTTCTATAATTGTGAATCAAGGCGGCCTTGGTGCGATTATGTGTACAGACTTAAAATTAAATGCTTTATTTAAATACGTACAATTAAGTATGTGAATGGCATTCATACATGTAGCTTGTTAGTTGAATTATGAATAAAAAAAAAGATTAAATAAACAAAAATTATAAGTACCGATAGAAAAAAATGGGATGGCTACTTTTACCGTCACATAGAAATTTCTTTCACGATCGTATGGAATAAAATGTAATTTTAAATGACAAAATG